>CAUYRH010037672.1:0-13653 GCA_963574655.1 Perodicticus potto | reverse complement strand
AAGGGGTACAATGTGCTGGTTTCATATACAATCTGAACTATTTTCATCAAACTGATTAACATAGCCTTCCTGGCATTTTCTCAGTTATTGTATGAAGACATTTGTATTCTGCATTTAGTAAGGTTCGCCTATAACCTTGTGTGATTTTAGTTCTCCTGGTGTATTTTTCTGCTGTGAGTTTCATGCTTGGTGCTTCTTATCCATTTAATAGGAACCTAATGGTATTGTTCTGGCTCATAATTTCTTACCTTGGCTCTGCAAATCTTCCGATCCTGTTAAATTATCACCTTTGGCTTCTTGGAGACTAGGATCCATTTGTGATCTAATCTTTTATTTTTTTCTGTTTCCTGGGCCTTATCTTCTTCCAAATTGGAATCTTTATCTTTAACAAGATCTTTCTCTTCCTGTCTTTTACTGTTTTTTTTAAATTTCCATATCGTTGATGTTATTTTGTTGTTGCTCTTGTTATTCCAGCTTATCTGTGACCCAGGTGGTCTTGTCAGGCGTAGAACTCCTGATGTAGATAGAACACTGGCATCTCCCTGACTTCTCCCTTCTGACCTTCACCTTTAAGTCTGCTCTCCTGACTTTACCTGGAAGTAAAGGGGAGAAGGTGCTGAGGCCCTGGGTAATGGAAGTAAGAGAAACTTTTATGACTTTCTCTATATAGTATGGGTTTTTTTTTTTTTTTTTTTGAGACAATCTGTTCTGTTGCTCAGGCTGGAGTGCTGTGGCATCACCCTAGCTCATGGCAACCTCAAACTCCTGTGTTCAAGGGATCCTCCTGACTCAGCCTCCCCAGTAGCTAGGACTACAGGCACCTGCCACAGTTCTCAGCAATTTTTTTTCTATTTTTAGTAGAGATGGGGTCTCACTCTTGCTCAGGCTGGTCTTGAACTCCTGAGCTCCAGGGATCCTCCTGCCTCAGCATCCCAGAGTGCTAGGATGACAGGCGTGAGCTACTGCACCCACCTTATGGTGGGGGCTTATTGCCCTGCAGGGGAGTCACTCTGCCCAGTTGGAGCACATCCAATCAGATGGCTCCAGGTGGTCCTCAGCCCCAGAAATGTACTATCTTTTGAGGACACATCTTTGCTATAATACAATCAATTTCAGGCCATCAGAGCACCAAGCTCTTGTGCCTTCTTGTGATATTGAATTCTAGGGATTCCGTCTCTTCTGTGTGTTCACAGCAGGGAGAGAGGCCAAGCGGGTTATTCTGTCCACGTCTCTCCCCTGGGCTCCCTCTCCCACAGGATGGGCTTTATTTGTGTTTTTCTGGTGTTTATCTCCTTGAAAGGATTTGCTTCCCTCTCAGCTAGAGGCAAGTCTCATGGGTTTGTCTGGGTTTAGCCAACTTGCTACTTTCTGGGGTAAGGGAGGGTCTCCTGGGTCAATGATTCTCATTGAGGGGCAATTTTGTCCACCCTGCTCCCAGGGGACATTTGACAAAGTCTGGAGGCATCTTTGGTTGGCCTAACTTGGGAGGGGCTGCTTCTGGCATCTACAAGTAGAGGCCAGAGATGCTGTAAACATCCCACATTGCACAGGACAGGCCCTGACAGCAGAGAATTATTTGGTCCAAAGTCTCAGAGGTGCGAGGTGGAGGAACTGCTCTAGACCGACACTCCTGGGCCTTCCTCTGGGGCTGTGCATTCTCTCCATCTCTGTCACACCAAAAGGGGTAATTTCATGAGGTTCTTCCGAATTTCATTCAACATTTCACCATTGCAGAGGGGCCCGACATCTCAATTCTCAGAGTTGCCTTCCAATTTGGTCTAAACTTCACTTTCACAGGAAGATACTTTTTGACATTTGACCCGTGTCATTGGGTCTTAGTCACTGGGACTCATGTCATTGCCTTAGTCTGTCTGTGCTGCTATAACAAAATACCCACGACTGGGCAGTTTTCCCCGGGGGGCTGAGAAATTCAAGGTCAAGATGTGGGTATTCAGTGTCTGGAGAGGGCCTGCGCTCGGCATCTCCCATGGCAGAAAGGACCAAAAAATGCAATAGAGACAAAAGCTGTGAAGAGAGAGAAGGGCAAATAAATAAATGAATAAATAAATAAAAGGCCTAGTTAGTTCCTTCCAGCTCTTATAAAGGTGCTAAACCCACTGGTGACAGAGTCCTCATGACCTAATCAACTCCTGAAGACCTCACCTCTTAATACCATCACCTTGGGGGTTAAGTTCCAACAGAAGAATTCTGGAGGGACACATACATTCAAATCGCCGCAGGACTCACCCCTCGCCTTCAAACTGCTCTTCTTGGTTATTTTAAATATATTTTTATTTATCGTTATCATCCTATTCAATGTGGGGACAGGGACATTCTGGAAGCCTGCATTTACTTTACCATCTTTCCTTGGATGTTTCAGATGATTTTAAAGAAAACCTCCCAACATAATTTAGTCATGCAATTTCGTATTTCAAAAGTGGCTGTAATTCCTCTTTGGGGCACATTTTCAAATCACTCTTCCCTATGCATTCTCCCATTGAATCCTCTGGCCGCCTATGGAAACAGGTATTATTTTGCCCACTTCATAGTGGCTTTCACTCATCCGTGGCTGGTGAGCTGATGTGGATTAGATTGTCCGACTCTGACTTTTGGGTCTTTTCTACTACACTGCACTCCTTTTCAACCGATGAAATAATAGCCTCCTTGTTGTGTACAGGCGAGTGGGTTTGTCAGAGAAATTGGATTTTACGAGACATTGTTCGCCACATCGACTCTACCTAAGGGCGCATTTAATTGAACTTAATTGGTACAACTACCCAGCGTTTTTAAATTTTACTATTATTTTTTCTATCTCACTCTTAAGCAACTGCAAAAACTCACCATCATTAAATGCAGGTTTTTTTTTTTTTTTGGTAAAGAGTCTCACTTTGTCACCTGGGGTAGTATAGCGCCGTGGCATCGCAGCTCACAGCAACCTCCAGCTCTTGGGCTTAGGCGATTCTCTTGTCTCAGCCTCCTGGGTAGCTGGGACTACAGGCACCCGCCACAACGCCTGGCTATTTTTTTTTTTTTGGTTGCAGTTTGACCGGGGCCTGGTTCGAACCTGCCACCCTCCATATATGGGGCTGGTGTCCTACTCACTGAGTCACAGGTGCCGCCCTAAATGCAGGTGTTATTATAAGTGCAATTATTTATGGATATGGTTTTCTTCTCTGCCTGTTGCAAATGGGAGAAATTTAATAAAAGCATTGGCTCACCATGGGCTGGATATTTTTAGCCTGTGCCTTTTTTCTGCTATCCCATGGGACCACTTCATTCAGATTATGCAGAGGAGAGATCTCTGTGAGACCATGATCCTTATCTCTGCTGTGTGACCAGAACCAGCTACTTAACATCTCTGGGCTTCTCCTCTCTCCACTGGGAAGGAACTATGAGATCATAGTCTCTTCTTGCCTTTAAGTTTTTAAATTTCATTAAATCCAAATCTGAGAATTGGCCACAGACCAAGCTCCAGCCCGGGCTTTGCTATATTTCTGTGCGGCCCCGGGCAAGTTCCTTCATTTCTTTGGGCCTCAGTTTACCCATCTGTAAAACAACCTCGTCAGGTAAGCTCTGTGGTTTTCATGGAAGGGGAAAAGGAAAGAGTAAGCATCTGGTTTGTGTGGTTGACCTCTGGGTAAGGTCACGCTCGCAAAAAGTGTTTTACTGTTAACCAAAAAATTGTTCTGAGATAATTCTTCCCATACGGTCTCTTCCTAAGGAGGCTTACCCAGGTGAACATTATTAGAAACTAACACTCCTTCAAATGCCATTTCAGTTTGATAATGGAATAGAAATCAATATGAAGTTCAGTTAGACGTCTCGCCTTATTTAATGTAAGGCACTGAACATTGATATTTTATTGAGGTTAGAATCATAATTTCAAATATCAACATGACCCACGGATGGTCTTAAGTGCATGGGCAGGTGGGGATGACCATTGGCCCCTTCAAGAACTATCCTCATGTGAGTGGCCTTTTTATTTTATTTTATTTTTTGCAGTTTTTGGCCGAGGCTGGGTTTGAACTTGCCACCTCCGGTATATGGGGCCGGCGCCCTACTCCTCGAGCCACAGGCGCAGCCCAGCCCTTTTAGTTTTTCTATGATTTCCTCTCTTCCCCTGGCTGTCACGCTGTCTGATGTCTTTAATCCTTTTGCATCAGGAGATCATCCTAAACCCGAGAAGAATGTCTAATCTTATCCCAGTGAGACTCATTGTTAGGGGGATCTTAACTTGCTAGCCGACCTGTCCCTCTCCTCAAGTCTAGAACTGGAAACCAGGTCGCCTTGGCACTCCTTTGAGGGTTGTTTTTACAGTACGTCAAATCTCTCACCTTCCCCCCTTCCCCACCGGCAGCCCCTTTCCTGGGAAGGCTCCTCCTCTCCGTGCACCACACCCAGGGCAGAAACCAGTGCCTCTTCTGGATCTTTCTCTGTTCCTCAGCTTCAACATCCAATTAGTCACCCCAGCTAGTCCTGGTGCTGTCACGGCTTGATAACTCTAAGCACATCCCCTAATCTTGCTAGCCTCAGTTTCCTCAGGAAGGAAGAAAAAAGGAGGGACAGAAAGATAAAGAGAAGGAAACAGGTGCTGAGCTCCTTCTCGCAGCTGTGGGCACAGTGTGAGGGGCCTGACATCAAACAGACTGGGACAAATCGCACCCCACCATCTGAACTGGTTTGCTCATCTCTAGAATGAGGACGGTAATCCGTGTGTTGAGGATGGAATGAGACTGCGGGCCTGGCACGTGGTAAGTGTTCGATAAATTGCAGCCAGCCTGCCCAGCCCCCCTTCCTTCCTCTCTCCTTCCTAGGCTCCGGAGAGCCTGGCTGTATTTTTCCATCCAGGCAACTGCTCTCCCCACAAACGTGCGCATTGTTTGGGAGTCTAGGCTGGGAGATGTGGCTGTGAACTGCAAACACATCAGCTCCTCCGGTCTCCGTCACTGGCCTACAAACGTCACGTTCATCCAAATAGCAATTTCAGGACAGACTTCGTTTCTGATTTGTTGGTGCTTCTAAAAAATTAAATGGAGAGAACATTGAGGTGCCAAGGAACACGATGAACTCTTTGCCGAAGCAGAATCGGCTCTTTCCCACCCTCCAAAGCTCTAAAATTAGACCTGTCAAACTCTTGAGTTCAGCCTACTCTGACCCCCAAAGTGAAGAGTATCCCCTGTGCTAAGGGGTCCTGGGCAGCCTGATTTGAGGGCAGACCCTTAAGACTGACCCAGTGTCTGTGGTACTCCTCCCACCTTCCACTCCCATCTGGAACTCGGTGCCACAGGAGAGGCTGCCTGCCCGCCAGTCAACGTCTCACGTATCTATGCATAGGGGCTGTAATTTACATATTATAAAATACACCCAGTTCTAGTGTCTAATAAGCTTTGATAGAAGCTCACGTTCCTACTCCAACAACCACCACCACTGTAATCAAGACATAGAACATTCCCATCATCCCAGTGATTTTTAAAGTTTAGAAGTATGACAACTATCCAGAAAAGAACAGAGATCAATATTACACAATAATCACTCACAATCTACCACCCAGGTTTAGCAAATGTGACTGTTTTACCCTATTTGTTTTGGTTTGTCCTCATTTCTTATTCTATCCTCTCTATCCCCCTGCTTCCCCTTCTCGGACAAAGAAATAAAATAAAATTCTTTCCAAGAAACAAAACATTATAGGTACAGTCGGAGCTTCCCTCATCCCAATTCTCAAAGCTAACCACTGGCACTACTCATGTTGTAAAACTGTCTGTCACTGCGTGGTGTGTGATCACAAAACATACAGCACTGTGAGCAGGCACATAGCATTGGTCCTTTTTAACACTTAGGATTACTCAACATACACTTCTAAGATGTTTTCACCTTGTTACAGGCAGATCTAGTCTGTTTGCCTTAACTTCTAATTAAGAACATTTTAAAACTTGCTTATCAGACGGCGCCTGTGGCTTGCGGGGCGGGGGTGGGGAGGGGTGCACCGGCCCCATATGCTGCAGGTGGTGGGTTCAAACCCAGTCCTGGCCAAAAACTGCAAAAACAAAACAAAACAAAACAAAACAAAACAAAACAAAAAAAACTTGCTTATTCAATCTCCTACCAATAGGCATTTGGGTTGTTTCTTTTTTTTTTCTTTTTCTGGGGAGGGAGGACAGAGTTTTGCTCTGTGGCTTTGGCTGGAGAGTATCATGCCATGGTAGGTCACAGCAACCTCAGACTCTTGGACTTGAGCAATCCTCTTGGCTCGGCCTCCTGAGTTGCTGGGAGTGGTAGGTGTGTGCCTTGAAGGCTGGGTAGTTTTTCTATTTTTAGTAAAGATGGAGTCTCATTCTTGCTCAGGCTGGTCTCGAACTCCTGAGCTCAAGCAATCCACCCAGAGTGCTAGGATTACAGGCGTGAACCCCTCTGCCCAGCCTGTCCCCCCTCCTTTTTTTTTCTTTTTGAGACAGAGCCTTAAGCTGTCACCCTGGATAGAGTGCTATGGCATCACAGCTCACAGCAACCTCCAATTCCTGGGTTTAAGCGCGTCTCCTGCCTCTGACTCACAAGTAACTGGGACCACAGGCGCCCGCCACAACGCCAGGCCATTTTTCAGTTGCAGCCGTCATTATTGTTTGGAGGGCCGGGCTGGATTCAAACCCGCCAGCTCAGGTGTACATGGCTGGCGCCTTACCCCATTGAGCCACAGGCGCCGAGCCGCCTATTCCCCTTTTTCTTCCTAATAATATCAGTGCTACAGTGAATATCCTGAGCCCATGTATGAGAATTACTGTAGGATATTTCCTTGGGTCATAAAGCCACGGGGCGTGCACATCTCCAACTTCACTAGATACCTCCAAATTGCTCTCAAAGTTGACAGTATCCTTTCTCCCCAACTCCTCTGTAGCATTTGGTGCTGTTAGATTTTTTTTTTTTTTCCAATCCGGTGTTTATGAAATAGTCTGTCAGTTGCTTTAATTTGCATTTCCCTGGTCACCAGTGAAGCTGAACATATTTTTAAAATATTTATTGGGCTTTGGAATTACTTCTGTGAATGCCTGTTGATATTTTGGTCTCTTTTTCTTTTTTTTTTGAGACAGAGCCTCAAACTGTTGCCCTGGCTAGAGTGCTGTGTCATCATAGCTCACAGCAACCTCCAATTCCTGGGTTTAAGTGAGTCTCCTGCCTCTGCCTCCCAAGAAACTGGGACTACAGGCGCCCGCCACAACACCTGGCTATTTTTTGGTTGCAGCCGTCATTGTTGTTTGGCGGGCCGGGCTGGATTCGAACCTGCCAGCTCAGGTGTATGTGGCTGGTACCCTAGCCACTTGAGTCACAGGCGCTGAGCCTTGGTCTCTTTTTCTATCTTTTCGGTTTAATTAGATTACAGAAATTCTTTATATATGACAGATATTCATCCCCTGTCAGTTATATGTGTTGGAAATATTTTTTCCCAGCCTATATAGCCTTTCTTTTAATTTTGGCTTTGGCACTTTTTGGTCACAGAATTTTTTATTTTATTTTATTTGCTTTTGAAACAGAGCCTCAAGCCGTTACCCTGGGTGGTCACAGAAATTTTAAGTTTTACTGCAGTCGAATTTTCTTCTGTGGTTACTGTTTTATGTATGTTGTTGAAGACATTCTTCTCTACTCCGACAATATTTTCCAAATTTTCTTCTAAAAGAGATAAAGGTCATTCTTCCCATTTTATGGATAAAGAAATTGAGGATCAGAGACATAAAGTGCTTTGCCCAAAGCCTGCAGGTGTTAGGTGCAGATCCAGGCCTGGCCTGCTGCGTACTGCCTTTAAATCCTGTGCTGTTTACTTGGAGCGCAAACACTGAGAGCTGGATGTGGGGTTCAGATGGTCAGAGTCTGGGGTCCTCTTTCCTTTTGACCTGGTGTGGTTGGTCGCTGCGAGGGGAACGTCCCCTCTCCGTGGCCTGTCTTGATGGTCCTATGGTCAGGAAGGCTCATGTCTCTTCCTCTGCCTGAGACCACCAGTGAACATTGAGATCCAGAAGATCCCAGCTGGAAGAGATTTGAGATCACATGTTATAGATGGAGCAACCAAGGCCAAGTTTGGGGGGACACTTGAGTCTGGCTTATCCCACCTGCCAAGGGGCACAGTTAAAGGGCTGTCCAGCTCCCTTAGAAGCACCTGCTCTGACCATGTTAGGGCCTCATCTCCCGAGTCTGGCCATGAATGAGGAGGAGTACGTGCTGCCTGCGAGGCCCCTCACATCCACCCCTGGTCCTCACAGCACCTTTCAGGCTGGGGACTGTCACCGTCATTTTATAGGGGAGGACGTAGAAACTCAGAGAGTGTAATTCATTTGGTTGGGCCATACACAGAGGTGGGAACCCCTGACTCTCGTGACTCCAAAGCTCCTCCTGTGTGACTGGGCTCAGTGCTGCCTTGGAGGTGACAGAGGAAGTAGCCCCTTCTCCAGGCCACCTGCAATTGTGAGAGCACCTGTCTCCCCACCCCCAGCCAGGTGACCTCTGCCCTGGGCCTGTCCCCAGTGCCCCCGAGACCCAAACCTTGACTCGAGGCCCTGTCTGATGGTGAGGAGGTTTGTACAGCCCCAGCGCCTGCATCAGACCGCTGGGCAGGGGATGTTCTCCCTGCCTTCATTCACTCACTCAACCTGAGTGGGGCACCGCCCATGTGCCAGATGTTACAGAGCCAGGTAACCTGCAGTCTGGCATGAGCGCTGTATGATCCTAGACTAGTTACTGAACTCTCAGGGCCTCAGGGCTCTTATCTAGAAGATGAGAACAGTGACCACTCCACTCCTGGAACTGCCGTGAAAGTTGGCTGAGAGAAGCAAGGGCCGTGGTTGCCATCCCATGGCCAGGTTACCTGTGGGATGTCTCAGTACCGCCTGGGCAGCCATCTGCTGCTCTGGGCCTGTCTCACCTGGTACGGAGGGGTGGTAAGAACGCGGGCTCCCAAGCCAGACTGACTAGGTTCAAATCCTACCATCTCCCTGTGTGATCTTTGGCAATATACTCAGCCCCAGAAGGAAGGGAGCTGGTCTATACACCAACTTTTCTTGACACTTTCTCCTGGGTGGGGAGTCATCAGGGCCTCAGGCTCTTTGATGGGCTGCAGGGGAGAGTTGGGCCTGGCTGGCTCAGCAGAGGAGGGCTTGTCCTTCAGGGCTGCCCCGATTTCTAATTGCCACCATCCGTATGTCTCTGCCTGGGGCCTTTCTCCAAGGGCCAGCTCCTGGGTGGGACCCTACCAGCATCTGCTTTGGTGGAGAGTAGATTAACCCACAGCTAGTCAGGACTGCCAAGCAGTGTGAAAGGCCCTTCAGGGCTAACAGTGATCTGTTTAAGTGAGCCAGAGAGAGTGGCAAGAGCCCCCTGGCTCACTGGTGACAGGAACCCAAGGGCCCCCTGGTCTTTTCTGAAATCACAAGGCACTCTAAGCACAGACAGGATGGCAGCTTGCATTCCTCTGGAGCCTCGAGCAGCGGAAAAAACCATTTTAAAGCAGTTTTTATTATACCAAAGTAAAACATGATTATTGAAGATAATCCAGAAAATAGAGACAGAAAGAAAATTTAAAATCACAAAGAAGCCTGCAAACCAGAGGCAACCACGTGTCAACACAGGTATGTATCTTCCCAGGCTATTTCCACAGCTTATAGTGTTTTCAACAAAATTTCAATGGTATGATACCTAACAGAACATACTGTCCTACACCACGGAACACCCTTTGTCCATGCTACATTATAATCATGTGTCTCTTTCCATTTCATTGAATTTTCTTCTGTATAAGTGCTAGGTGTTCCACGATTATTTCATTGTTAAATATTTACATTGTTTGCATTTTTTCATTATTATGAACACCATTGCGATTAATTTCCTGGAAATTCACTCTGAACATGACCATGATTATTTCCAAAGAATAAATTCCTAGGAACAGAATTGCTCACTCAAAGGGTAAGCACTTTTTAAGGCATTGATTTGATAATCTGCCAATTTGACAAACTTGGCTAACTTTGGAAACTGCCTATTTACCCAGCTGCTGAGTTCAAAATTTTTGAGTCATTTTACGTATAGCAATTTTGCATTTTGTGGTGGGATTTCTGTAGGGTTCTTGGAAATGGATTTGCTGAGTACAAAGGGCATGCTCTTTTGCCATTTTTGTAAACACCATCTAATTATCTTCTAAAAGTACTTACTCCAAGGCCGTGGCAGTGGCACACGCTTATAATCCTAGCATTCTGGGAGATAGAGGCATGCTGATTTTCTGAGCTCACCAGTTTGAGACCAGCCTGAGCCAGAGCAAGACCTCGTCTCTAAACATAGCCAGGTGTTGTGGTGGGTGCCTGTGGTCCCAGCTACTTGGGAGACTTAGGCAAGAGAATTGCTTGAGCCCAAGACTTTGAGATTGCTGTGAGCTGTGATGCCATCTACTCAGGATGACAAAGTGAGACTTTGTCTCAAAAAAAAGAAAAGTATTTACTCCAATTGAATGCCCTTACCTAAAAACACTCTATTTTTCTCTCCTTTTTTTGTGTTAAATCCTTCAGGAAACTTAAAACAGTTGGTTTTTTTTCATGTAGGTCAAGCCCATTTTATGTTTATTCTTTGCTTTCTATTGCTGGCATGAATGAAATTTTAAAAATCTATTATGTGTTCTAGTTGGTCATTGTTGGAAATCTAAGAAAACTATTGATTTTAACGTATTTAGGTAACGACCATCTGCCTTACTGAATCTATTATTATTTCTAACAGGCTTTTAATTTATTTTCTTGGGATTTTTTTCCTAGGTGGAAAATTATACAGTGTTCAAATATTGATCATTTTGCTTCTTTTCCTAATACAGCATTTATAGCTCTTATTTTACCACTTTGGTAACACTCCCAGAAGAGAGTATAAAAGCAGTGGTTCAGCCAATCTCGTCTTTTCTCTGCTTTAAAGGGAATGTTCATGAGCATTTACCCTTTGAGCTTGATACTAACCGTCACTTGCGATGCGTGTGTACACCTTTTTTGTTAGGTTATGAAAATATCCTTCTATTCATGTTTTGTGAAACATTACTATCAAGAATAGATGTTGCTTTTGAAGATTATTTCTTAGGCATTTATTAAGACTTCTTTTTTATATTAGCAGCCTATCAAAATTCAAATAATCTTTGCCTCACAATTTTTTCTTTTAATGTACTATTGAGTTTATTTGCTAATATTTTATTTAACATTTTGCATTGTGTTCCTGCTGGGGTCTGTTGTCTTCCAATGTGTGTTTTGTCAGTTCTCTTTTTATATTGAAATATGCATAATTTGTAAAAAGGAACTGAAAACTTTCTTTCATTATTCATTGGACCTATTTGTGGTTGCAGCCATCATTGTTGTTTGGCGGGCCCGGGGCGGATTCGAACCTGCCAGCTCAGGTGTATGTGGCTGGTGCCTTAGCTCGTTGAGCCACAGGCGCAGAGCCTCATTGGACCTATTTAAATGGCAACAGACTTCTATGACGTTGAGTTTTTTGGGGGGGGGACAGAGTTTCACTTTGTCACTCTCGGTAGAGGGCTGTGACATCATAGCTCACGGCAACCTCAAAACTTCTGGGCTCAAGCCATCCTTCTGCCTCAGCCTCCTGAGTAGTTGGGACTATAGATGCTCACCACAATGCCTGGATTTTTAGTAGAGATGGGGTCTTCGCTCTTGCTCAAGTTTATCTTGAATTCCTGAGCTCAAGCAATCCACCAGCCTTGGCCTCCCAGAGTGCTGGGATTACAGGTATGAGCTACCGTGCCCAGCCCTGAGGTCAAGTGCTCAACAGAATCCTATTTTGTCCCTTGTTTATGTTGTGGTTCTGCTTCTTCTTGGTCATATTTCCCGGATCATGTTTGTTAGTCCTCTTATTGAATTGCTTCATTTTACGTGAGCGTTTTGTAGGCATCGTGGAGCAATGTTTTATATTTTAATTCAAGTTTGGTTTGTAAAGAATGTGTGCTTATCTCGTTTGTTGTCATAACAACTTCTGTTGTGTAAAGATTTCGTAGGGTTATTTTGGTTTTTGTTGTTGTGATTCAGCGCAGTACTATTTGCTTTTTATCTTTTGCTGTACAGCTTATAGTTTGTGAAGTCATTTAATGACTGTATAGGTTCTGCTTTTAGAGCTATTAGGAATCGAATAACTTGATTAATCCCAGGTTCCCCAAATCATTTTAGAAGGCCTTGTTCTTTGTGTCTTTCTGTGTACAAGGAGGGAAATTGCACATTTTTAATTCCTCTCGTTCTCTCCCCTGTCAGGCTCAATTCCAAACCTACTGCATCAGATCTGTGCATCCTGAATTTTGTTCCCAGTATGTTATAATGGAATTATTAGTAACGTTTATATCAGGTGCCTTTCTTTGACAAGGCATTCGATATTTTCATTCTGTGTCTAACTGCGTCCTGTATTTCTCATGGTTATTTAGTCTTTGTGCCATATTTAGATTTGGGCAGGTTTGGCTCTCACTCCCGTCCTTCTACAACACAGTTTTCATGTTCAAAAATATTTACTTATTCAACCAGTTCCTGAGAAAGTGTTTAAGCGATCTCCTCCTCAAGGTCTCTGATGGTTAATAGCACCTTGTCTGTTTCCTGAACAGGTGACTGACACTTCAACTGGGCTTGGAATTTGGGACCATGTTCTTCTTATTCCTCTAAAACCTGCCGTATCTTCTGGCAGTGAACTGTGTGGCAGAGAAGTCAGGGCCCTTCCTTCCCAGCATGGGTATTTGCAGACATTTTTATTTATACCCAAAATGAAATAATTTCATCAGAACTTGCCTTGGTATGCCTTCTTTTATTTTTCTCTTCTTCTTGCTGGGCCCTTTTCTCTTGGGAAAGATCTCTTCTTTTGTGTTTTGAATGTTGTTTTTGTCTACTTTGTTCTGGTCTTTTCTTTAGGAATGCCAATTACCCTACACTGATTACCCACTGTTACCTTTGCTCTCTGGTTTTCTTTTGCCTCTGTATTCTGCATTATTTTTCCTCAAGGACCCTTCACCTGGCCGATTTGGGTTTCTTCACTGATGAATCACTTCTTCATTGCTTCTTACCCCATTTTTTTTATTGTTTGGGGTTCATGAGGGTACAAAGAATTGGGTCATACTGATTGCATTTATTAAGTAAGGCTCCTCCAATAGGTGTGCTATACACCGTGACCCCCACCCCCCTACTCCACTCTCCAAGCTCCCCTGCCCCCCACCTTGAATTAATTTGAGTTTTTCTCTTAGGAGGGTATGTGTTAGATGTCTACTGGCCTTTCTTACCCTATTTTTTTTTTTTTTTTTTGCAGTTTTTGGCCGGGGTTGGGTTTGAACCCACCACCTCCGGCATATGGGGCTGACGCTCTACTCCTTTGAGCCACAGGTGCCGCCCATTCTTACCCTACTTTTTTTTTTGTTTGTTTGTTTTTTATTTATTTTTTTAATTTTTATTAAATCATAATTGTGTACATTGGTGCAATCATGGGGCACAATGTGCTGACTTTATATACAATCTGAAATATTTTCTTTTCTTTTTTTTTTTTTTTGAGACAGAGCCTCAAGCTATCACCCTGGATAGAGTGCCGTGGCATCACAGCTCACAGCAACCTCCAATTCCTGGGCTCAAGCGAGTCTCCTGCCTCCGCCTCCCAAGTAGCTGGGACTACAGGCGC
>CAUYRH010037671.1:0-12945 GCA_963574655.1 Perodicticus potto | reverse complement strand
AGCTTGCCAGAGCAGTTCTCCCACAATGGCTCCACACAGCCCACCACCAAATACTGGCAGCTCTGTCTGGCTCAGTGGCCCAGTCTGGGGCCCCAGGCAGCACTCAAAGACCCCCACACTCCTGCCCAAGTTCTCCCAAGGTAGTTCAACCGAGTGCCAAGTCCAAAAGAAACCCAAACAGCTCACAGGCAAGACCTTTCCAGCCTGCAGTCCCACTGTTGCCCCACCCACAGCTGCCAACAGGATCAGACCGAAAGAACAGACGCAACCACTTGCCCAGTATCTGCCGCTTTTGCCTTCCTCAGGGTGTCCAGAAGCCTCACGCTGTCTCCCTGTATCCCCAAGGGGAAGTTCCTGGGTAGATCCCGCCTGCCAGAGATGCCTGAAGTCCTCTCTCCCAGTCTCACCGTGCCCAGCCGCAAGGAAGCTGTTACTCAGCTGCCATCTTGCTCCGCCCCGAATAAATAAAATTTTAAAGGCCTTTTAGCTCCTGATTCACCAATTTAAAATCATATTGTTTGGCTTTCAGAAAAAAATACCCTGTAACCTCATCATCTTCATTTTGTCCTAATTTCTAGTGTTTCCATCAGGAGAGTTTCCTCGCTGTCCCACAAACTTAGTATTTGGACTTCTTGCATGGAAAAATATTAAATTCTCAGCGAGGCATGGAAAGTGTCTTTTGAGATTTCACATTATTTGCTCTCTAAGCTTTTGGCTCCTAGTATCTACAATCTCCCGTCAAGATGGAAAAACTGTGTTGATAGTTTAGGAACATTGATGAATTGTACTGCTTCTTCTTTGAGATCTAAGAAACTAAGCATTTCATTCAAAATCAGACATTTTAGAACTAATGACCTAAGATTCAGACCTAATTTATTCTTCACCTATTATGTTTTCCTTCCATATGCATAAGTATAAAACCCAAAGAGAACCAGAAAGTTGCCTCACTTACTTGATTATGGTGTTAAGGCATTTATGTTCTATACTTGATAGATTTGACTTGCATGCTTGCAATATGCTCCATAGGTGTGGTCCCATTATTTACCCTCCCTCTATCAAATCTCCCCCCTCCCCTTAAACTGTTCTTTAAATACCAAAATAATAGAGTTATTTTGGCAAGCAAAACAGTTCCAGATAAAACTGTTTATACTTCTTTTAGGAAAAGCTGATCACATCACACTAATAGTCACGTTAGTATAATAAAGACTAGTATTTACGAGTCTCCTAGTTTTCTTACAGCCATCTCATATCTCTTTATGAGTTGGGGTCTCTAGACTGCTAATTTCTAATAGAATGTGATGTAGTAACTGACAGTTTCTGTGAGGTGCACAATTATGATGGTTTGGGGAAAGTTTTGTGTTTAGTTTTATTCTTGAAGAGTAACAGAACTTCCTCCATATTTCCTTCTCTTACTCCCCCATCATACTCCCCTGTCATTCACGTATAACTGACATGAACTACCTTATTCAGCTCTCACCCATACAAATACCTAGCATTAAACTTGTGGGCTTCTTAACCTCACATTACTATTAAAGTCATGTGCCAAAACTTTATTTATTGTTTTTGGACATTTTCCTCTTTTGCCCAAGAGACTTGTTTAAAAAATAGATAAAGGTATTAACACACAATTCTCAAATATTGCATATGAAATCACTTAATCACACTAAAAAGTATGAGATTTAGGATAAATTATTTCAAATATACATATATATGTATATATATACACACATATATTTTTGAGACAATGGTATACTAAAAGATTCAAACCAAGTTTGTGAGTGTTTATGGTCATTGCAAGTCATTATTTTCTAAAATAATTTAGAGTCTAAAAGAGACAATTGTGGCAAGGTGCAGGGGCTCACACCTGCAATCCTAGCACTCTGGGAGGCTGGCTGGGAGATTGCTTTAGCTCAGGAGTTTGAGACCAGCCTGAGCAAGAGTAAAACTCTGTCTTTAAAAAATAGCTGGACATGGTGGAGGGCACCTGTAGTCCCAGCTACTAGGGAGGCTGAGACAAGAGAATCACTTGAGCCCAAGAGTTTGAGGTTGCTGTGACCTATGATTCCTCGGTACTCAAACCCCGGGGGCAAATGAATGATAATCTGCCTCAAAAAATAAATAAACAGGATAATGGTGATTACATTTTGCTACTTGTTTTTTCATTTATAAAGTCCAGACTTTATAAATCTAAGTATGCAAAAAAAGTTTAGTATTATAAAGTTTAATAAGCTAAAAGACATTGACAATATGACTACTTTCCCATTCCCAAGTCCACTCCACATACCAATCACATTCACTTGTTTATTTTGTGCAGATTAATGTAAACTATAGCCTAATTTTTAGGATCTACACAAACAAGCCAATATTAATTGTATTAGCTGCTCTAACAATAATATAATTCTATGAGAATTATTTTACCATGGTCCTGAATAACCAAATAATACATTTTATTAATTTTGCAATTCAAATATTTTCACACTTTAATATATCAGAAATATGAATATATCCTATATTTCACAGTTTATTTTTCTTCGATTGATGATGTTGGTGCTTTTTAATGCTCTTTATAATACTTGTATGAACCACAACTAATGGCAATTTAGATTTGATAAAATACATGTTCAAAACCAGAATGCAAGATCATTAATATAGTTTCTACATAGGCTTCGTTTAATAAATATTTCACAAGTAACGTCAAATGGATTTTGGCAAAAGGAAGGGAGAATAATGACAGGTAGTAATGGCTTGGAAATGTTTTTAAAATCTGCTATTGGAAAAATAACCAAGAAAAGTAAAACAAAATAGGGTTTCTATAGAAAATCAGACATAATGTAGTACATACAGAGTTCAGGGATACTTGCACACAAGACGCATTGTATAGACTAGATGAAAGCCGTTATCTTCATTACCTCCTCTAAGAATATGCAGATGATGTGACAGTTCAGAACCATTAATCTATCACCTCTAGCAGGCATTACATCCTAGTTTGGCTAACAAACACCTATGCTACAACCATCAAAAATTAATACACCATGGAGTGTTTATCCTCAGAATGACATGTCATAAGTGGAGAAAGCTTTTGACATATTTTTCATCTTCAGAAGCTGTTCTCTTGAAATTTCCCTCATGAATCAGCATTGTAGTTCATTAGCCCAGAAGCTTCACGTAAATAGCACTGCATAATATCGCTCTTTGTCATTTTTGTAGCTTTGAGTTCCATCCAGGTATGTTTAAAATGATTGAGATAGACTTGGTAAGTAGGTGGGTGATCGGTTGGGGATTGCATCTCCTCGCTCTTCCATTGTATTCCACATAAATATTTGTTAGTGAAAAGCACTGAAGTGAAAATAATCCATACGTCATATTTGTAATGAACTTGTGACTATGCCATTCCAAACAGGAATTTTACTGATGTCAAGTCATGGCTATGTATCACTAGTGGGCCGTCCAGATTTGGGCATGCCACTCACAACAGAAATTCCTCCTCACTTTTATAATCCATTATTTAAAATAAATAATGCCGCAAAATTATTCTTCTATAACAGCAAAAGTTTACATAGTGTTTAGTATTTACAAAGAGCAGTTTCAAGCATTTAACTATTATTTAACCTTCAAATAATTATGTAAAATGCATAATATTAAGGGTGCCCATCCCATCCCACTTTCAAGAAAGAACATTTTCAGTTTACATAAGATAAAATAACAGTAACTTGCCCATAGGATCACAGCTAAGAACTGAAGGAGTCAGGCTTACACAAGTTTGATGCTGAGTCTATAATCTTACTGACTATGCTATATTTCTTTTTAGATATAGTAATGTACTCTTTCTAGAGAGTGTCTTTGGTTAAACTCATAAGGAAGAACATATCCATTAATACTCAGTCAGGTATAAATGTACCAAAATTATTCAACATATAATATGACGCATATGCATAACCAGAGCCAGTGGTTATAGGATTGTTTCTTTAAAATATTGTTTGCACAATAGACGCTGTGAGAGGATCCATAGTTTTCCCATTCTGTGTGATAGCAGAGGGCCCAGGCAGTGAAAATTAGTTTAACACTCTATTTCCTACTTTCAGGGAGGGAGCCTCTGAGCACATGCTGGGCCCCTCTGCCACTGAGAGCTGTTCCACACCCTGTGTTGAATAGACAGTATTTGATATTATGTGGTGTGCTCTGGCAACTTTTCTTGCCATTCATGTTATCTCTGGAAAATATTTATAACTTATTACAACCTAGGAACAGTGCCCAAGTGGTAATAAAGGCTTGGTGTTATAATGCAAGTTTTAGTAGCATAAAGCATCTCTGCGGATGTGGTAGAGAAAAAGAGGTTGAAGACCAGTAAGTGTGTTTGGGGGAAGCTTTTTGACATAAAAGAATAAGTATCAAAAACAACCTGAGGACATAACCAATAGTTGCACAAAGGGAAGGTGGAAGGAACTAAGTCTGGGGAAAGCTAATTGGCTCCAAATAGGATAAAACTTGTATGTAAACCCTTTCCAAAGATTTGAGGAGAAGTGGACATATATGTGTATTTTGAAGAGAGCAATAAGGTGAATAATATTCAGTGAAATGGAAATGAATCTAAAAATGAAAATGTGCCCCTTTATGGAACATCATGATGATAGAAATAAACTATAAGACTCCTAACTTCAAATCCATGAAGTATCATTAGAAATTATTATTTATAAACTCAGAATATATTATCCTGTGGGCATTTTTATATGATGTCTTATTTGTGTTAAAATTACTTTCATACATATGGTCTTCAAAGGCTTAAACATAAAAATAAGAAGATTAATTTCAAACTGCTCATTTACTCTGCCATAATTCACTTTGGCATTAATGATTTTTCCCTCTCATTCCTTTGTATTGTTAACCATTTTCTGAATTACAAAACTACCCAGCCTTCAATTTGTGATGTGTAAACCTACCTTTAATATTTTCTACATACTGATACCCCATGTAAGCTTAGTAAGGCTTTCTTAGAGGTGTTAACATTTAGAGGTTAAGACATTTTGAATCATATGCTCTTCTCTTACACACTTTAAATGAGATAGGAAGGGGTGGGGAGAAACGTGATTACTTTCATCTGTATCTTTAAAATAAATTTTTAAAATGATTAGATTTCCTCTTACTTAGGACTGATTTCCCCCCCTTTTTTTGACATTTTGGTTTCTAAATGAGTTATAGTTTATGATAACACAGGTATTTCTCAACGTACTTACAATGTTATGACATACCATTAGAAACACAATTTATTATAATCAATAATAGTAATGCATTGGAGCAGAAATATAACACCATATTCAGACAGATGACATATTTCATGTTTGGTGTTTAATACTGTTTTCATGTTATTCTATCACCACTATCCGATATTGTGTAATGTACTTGGGAAAAATACTGCCAAATAGCTAAGAACATATGACACATTTTAAAATATGACGTGTTTTATCACTTATTGGTACAAATGAAAGCAAAGAATTACATTATCACATTTCTTTCTGGAAGAAAACAGAATACCTATCACAACTTCATTTTGGAGGGAATAGTTAATTTTTAACGTGAGTAATATAACAACTCAAAGAAAAGTTTGATTTTATAAAAATGAATATATTTAAGTGCCTAAACTCTCATCAAATTTCCAAGTAAAATGTAGGATGACATTCAAAAATATAAATTCCTTTTAACCCTCCCCCAAAAAACTATTAATGCACTTATATCTCCATGTAATTAAAAGGTACATTGAGTCCAACTGACTTGATTTGTATCTTAGCTCTGTAATTAAGTTTCTCTATGACAAAGCAAATTTCTTGACTTGGCACAAGAAAATTAATTGCATGTTTTGGTACAATTAATATTACACATATAAACAAAATTTTGACAAATGATATAGTTTATTTTATTAATTTATTCTCTCCATTGTCAAAATATTTTGTCATATGGAATAGCCAGAAAATTCCAAACAAGAAAATTGTATTAATGTTAATTGTCAGCATCTCTTGGATAAGAATAATTATCAATTTGGAAATATAAAGGTGAATGTTAGAAGGATTAATAGCAGGTATTTAATATTTATATGTAATATGTATGCCCTTCAAGGACATAAATATATATTCAGGATAATATATTAAGCATATTAAAGTATCATGGAAGAACAACTTCATGAATTTTATGAGTATATACATATTTTACAAAATATTATAAAGGCATTTGAATATCTGAACATGAAAAAAGGACAAAAATGAAGGTGGCATCTTAATATATATATACAAAAATACACACATATATATGTAATTATTTTGTACCCAATACATGATTAAGTTTGAAATATATATAAAGAGAGATATTGTCTAAGTTACTTTTTTTTAGTGGAGTGTAAAAATGAGACTGGAAGGGTTTTTTTTTATAATATATAATACTTTAGAGAGTGTTCTGATGATTTCAAATTTTAATGATTGGTACATTTTCTCAAAACAAATAATTGCTTCCTATGGATTTTAAAAGTTATTAAAAGTAAAATTATGTGCTGGGCATGGCAACTCACACCTGTAATCTAGCACTCTGGGAAGTTGAGAAGGATGGATTGCTTGAGCTCAGGAGTTGGAGATCAGCATGAGTGCTAGCCTGACCCAATCTTCAATTAAAATAGAAAAATCTAGCTAGGTATGGTGACGCATATCTGAAGTCTCAGCTACTCTGGAGGCTAAGGCAAGAGTTTGTGATTGCTGTGAGCTGTGATGATGCTCTGGCACTCTACCCAGGGTGACAGAGTGAGACTATGCCTTAAATAAATAAATGAAGAAATAAATAAAACAAACTTAATGAGATAATTGTTGATACAAGCTATTGTGGAATAGTTGGAGTTAGATTTATTCTTCAGCTGTAAACAAATACCAAAATGAACAAAATATGTGCAAGAAATATCTTCAGCACGGAATCGTGATTTCTGAATACAGAGAGATGCAAGAGCTAAGCTCCTCAGTTACCCAGATTCTAGCTACAACAAATTTCCAAAATTCTGTGGTAAATGGAGCCTAAAGAGAAGAGTGACAGTCTCAAAGCCTAGAAATAAGTCTCTCAATTTTTAAATGCTATGGAGGTTGAAATTTACAGAGTTTAAAGAGTGATATTTAAATTTCAAGATCACTGAGTGTGGAAAGATGTTGAAATAATAACTGATACTGAGAAGAGAGAAATCTTGGATATTCCATTGACATGCAAATTGAGTTGGAGAAATTCCATGCCTAAGAAATAAGGGCCCCAACTCACACTAACTCAGAGCATTCACAGAAGCAAGGTGGTCTTCCAGTAATTTAAATACTTGCCTGAACAAAATTTAGGACTCTTGAAAAGAAGATAAAATGATCTGGAATTTCTAGAATGTATAATATTATTTAAAAAATAAATACAGTTAGATATATGAAGCAGGAAAGTGAAACTACAAGAAAACAAAATCAACTGAAGGAAAACAACAGATAACCCAGATATTGGATTTAGAAACAGTCTTTCAGTTAATGAGTTTAATATAAATATTTACACAATAAGATTACTAAAATGCATGCATAGGTAATTATCAGCAGAAAATGAAAAACCTGACATATGAACTAACACATACACATATCAATGTATAAATATACATTATGAGTACATGTACAGATGATGGAATATTACTTGGAAGAATGAAAGTGAACAGAGTTTCTGAGATTTGTAGGATAAAATTAAGGCAAAAATTAAAAAAAAAAAACCTTGCTACAGGATCTATTTACAATAAAAGGATTTTAAAGAGATATACTGAACAATCTTATGTCAATAAATTCAACAATTTGGTATATAAGGACAAATTCCTTAATACCAATAATTACAAAACCTTGCATTTTTCTCTTGTGTGGACATGTAGTTGTTTTTATGTTGGTTTCATATTAGTATAAGTATTAAGTATATTCAAGTGGGAGAAGAAAGAAAGAGGGAAAGGGGAAACAGGGGGTGGGTGGGCAGGTATTGGTAAACTCTCACTAATGTACTCAATGTAGAGTTATACACCACATCCCCTGGATGAAGGGCTCAATTACAACTTGAACATTACTTTAGAAATTAAAACAATGTAACCTAATTATATGTACCTTCATATTACCAAAATAAAAAAAAATTTTTTTTAAATGATTAGGGATTAAAAAAACTAGAGAAATTAAAATATTAAGAAATGAAAATCTTTCTGTATGATAGTAAAATGATTAATGCAAGTCATTATATGTTTGTCCAAACAAATAAATGGACAACACCTATGGCAAACACAGTTGCTTAAAAATATATAAAGAAAATGTACAACATTGTGATTGAACTGTAATGTGAAACATGACTTCAGAAATTCAAAATATCCTCAATGATTACTACAAAAAATCTACTCCCAGAAATATGAAAATCTGAAGGAAATGGACCAATACCTGGAAGCCCACCACATTCCTAGACTCAGCCAGAAAGAATTAGAAATCTTGAATAAACCTATATCAACCCAGATATTAGATAACCAATATCTGAAATAGCATCAACAATATGAAATTTCACTAAAAAAGAAAAGTCCTGGACCAGATGGCTTCACATCTGAATTCTATCAAACATTTCAAGAGGAACTAGTACCTAAATTATACAATGTTTTCCAAAGCATAGGAAAAGAAAGAATACTTCCCAACAGATTCTATGAAGCAAATATCACCCTGATCCCCAAACCAGGAAAGGATCCAACAAAGAAAGGAAATTATAGACCTGTATCATTAATGAATATTGATGCAAAAATATTCAATAAGATCTTAGCAAATAGAATTCAACAACACATCAAAAAAATTATACACCATGATCAAGTTGGTTTTATTCCAGGGTTACAGGGTTGGTTCAACATACGCAAATCTATAAATATAATACATCACATCAATAAAATAAAAGACAAAGACCATGGCTCAGCACCTGTGGCTCAACAGGCTAAGGCGCCAGTCACGTACACCTGAGCTGGCGGGTTTGAATCCAGCCCGGACCCCGGCAAACAACAATGATGGCTGCAACCAAAAAAAAAAAAAAATGGCCGGGTGTTGTGGTGGGCGCCTGTAGTCCCAGCTACTTGGGAGGCGGAGGCAGGAGACTCGCTTAAGCCCAGGAATTGGAGGTTGCTGTGAGCTGTAATGCCACAGCACTCTATCCAGGGTGACAGCTTGAGGCTCTGTCTCAAAAAAAAAAAAAAAAAAAAACCCCAAAGACCATATGATTCAATTGATGCAGAAAAAGCCTTTGATAATATCCAGCATCCTTTCATGATCAGAATTCTTAAGAAAATAGGCATAGAAAGGACATTTCTTAAACTGATAGGGGCCATCTACAGCAAACCCACAGCCAGTATCATATTGAATGGTGTAAAATTAAAACATTTCCACTCAGATCAGGAACGAGGCAAGGATGCCCACTGTCTCCACTGCTATTGAACATAGTAATGGAAGTCTTGGTCATTGCAATCAGGCAAGAGAAGATGATCAAGGGTATCCAAATAGGGTCAGAGGATATCAAACTCTCACTCTTCACTGATGATATGATCCTATACCTGGAAAACCCCAGGGACTTAGCTTCAAAACTGTTAGAAGTAATTAAGGAATACAGCAGTGTCTCAGGATACAAAGTCAATACTTACAATTCAATAGCTTTTATATACGCCAACAATAGTCAAGCTGAAAAAACAATCAAGGACTCTATTCCTTTTACAATAGTGCCAAAGAAGATCAAATATCTGGGAATTTACCTAACAAAGGACGTGAAAGACCTCTATAAGGAGAACTATGAAACTCTGAGAAATGAAATAGCTGAAGATGTTAACAAATGGAAAAACATGCCATGCTCATGGCTGGGAAGAATCAACATTGTTAAAATGTCCATACTACCCAAAGCAATTTTTTACAGATTTAATGCAATCTCAATTAAAGCACCATTGTCATACTTTAAAGAACTTGAAAAAATAGTACTTCATTTTATATGGAATCAGAAGAAACCTTGAATAGCAAATACATTACTGAGAAATAAGAATAAATCAGGAGGTATCACATTACCAGACTTCAGGCTATACTATAAATCTATAGTGATCAAAACAGCATGGTGCTGGCACAAAAACAGAGAGGTAGATTTATGGAACAGAGTAGAGAACCAAGAGATGAACCTAGCTACTTATTACCATTTGATCTTCAACAAGCCTATCAAAAATATTCAGTGGGGGAAAGACTCTCTATTTAACAAATGGTGCTGGGTGAACTGGCTGGCAACCTATAGAATATTGAAACTGGACCCCCACTTTTCACCATTAACAAAAATTGATTTTCACTGTATAAAAGGTTTAAACTTAAGACATGAAACTGTAAAAATAGTATAAGAGAGTGCAGGGAAAACACCTGAAGAAATCGTCCTGGGAGAATATTTTATGAGGAGGACCTCCTGGGCAACTGAAGCAACACCAAAAATACATTACTGGGCTCTGATCAAACTAAAAAGCTTTTGCAGAGCCAAGAGCACAGTAAGTAAAGCAAACAGACAACCTTCAGAATGGAAGAAGATTTTTGCAGGTTATGCTTCCAACAAAGATCTGATAACTAGAATCTACAGAGAACTCAAACTAATCAATAAGAAAAGAATAAATAACCCCATTTCTATGTGGTCAAGAGACTTGAACAGAAACTTCTCTGAAGAAGACAGGCGCATGGCCTCCACACACATGAAAAAATGCTCATCATCCTTAATCATCAGAGAAATGCAAATCAAAACTACTTTGAGATATCATCTAACTCCAGCAAGATTTTTAAAAAATTTTTGTAGAGATGGAGTTTCACTTTTTTTCTTGAAACAGAGTCTAGCTCTGTTGCCCTGAGTTGAGTGCCATGGCATCACTTTTTGTTGTACAAGCTGATCTTGATCCTCCTGCCTCAGCCTTCCAAAGTGCTAGGATTACAGGCATGAGCCATCATGCCCAGCATGCCATTCCTTGATATGATAAGTTCTCCCCTATTTCCAACTTCACTGTGAAGAAAAGGTAGCTTTAAATGGAAACTAACTACAGTATAGTTTTAGTTTGTTTTCAAGACTGAGTATGTTGTTGACTGGTAGCCCTGTCTTGCTTCATATTAATTCAAGTGCTTCTTGAAGATTTAAATTACTCTTTTTCCTGAAACTTTCAAATTATTCTCATTTCCCAATACTAATGGTTTAACTTTGTGCTGTAAAACATTTTGCAAGTTTCCAATCACTTCCATGTACATTCACTTGTTCAATTCCAACACGCTCAAATTAGTGACTTTCCCAATGCCATAAAATTAGTAAATAGCTGAGCTAGGTCTTAAATCTTGGTTTGTCTGGCTCTAAGCCCAGCTCTTTTCCTACAACCAGCAGCTACATACCTACTGGGATGACTGGATGTTGGTAAGAGCAGAAATAGACTGTTAGGGTAACCCACTGCAATTACAAGGGTTATTTTTGGTTTTCTTAGGTCCTGAGTACTAAGAGATTCAAGCTAAAAAGAGAGTTGCTATTTTTAGTGGCTATGTTCTCTTCCAAGAGCTATTCACAAACCAGACTGGGCAAGAACAGGCCATGCAAGACAGGAGAGGGTAGCCGTGAGGTCAGCAGGCTCTAACTCCTTGGACGTTGAGCCAAACTGTTCAGTTGCTGCGGCATGAGCCAGCATGAACAAAGCCAAGTTAGGCAGGAGGCAGGCATTCTATCCAACAAACTTCAGTGGAAGGGAGGCCAGGGCAAGTAGAATTTAAAGGCACGTTTTTTTTATTCAGAAAGCTGACACCTGGGAAAAGGCAGTCATAGGCAGAAAGGCAATGATTCAATCAACTTTGGACTAGGAAGCAGAAGACAGCTCTCCAGAATCCTCAGTGTCCCTGGACCATGTAGTGCTGGTACACCAGTAGAGCTGCCTTTTATTTTCCATCTCTAAGAATAATGTAGCTGTTGATCTGCTCTGGGTCAGGCACAAGGGAAATCTCTGTCACCTACATTTTCTTTCCAGGCACTTCAGAACACTGAAACATCTTAATCAAATCCTCTTCATCCATTACACTCATCACCCCCACCCCCCACGAGCCCATTGTGCAGACCTCAAACTTCCAGCTCTTCCTCTTGCTCTGCCCCTTTGATGCAAAATTCTAGTCAGTTCGTTTTGGAGGAGATATTAGTAGATGGCTGAGTATAAGGACCTTAAATGTTGATGAGAGGACACTTGGAAACTAAAAGATGAGGAGAAAATGATTGAAGTGATAAGGCACACGTACAGTAAGTATTCTTTTTTTTTTTTTTGAGACAGAGCCTCAAGCTGTCACCATGGAGAGAGTGCCATGGCATCCCAGCTCACAGTAACCTCTAATTCCTGGGCTTAAGCGAGTCTCCTGCCTCCGCCTCCCAAGTAGCTGGGACTACAAGCGCCCGCCACAACGCCCGGCCATTTTTTGGTTGCAGCCGTCATTGGCAGGCCCGGGCTGGATTCGAACCCGCCAGCTCAGGTGTACGTGGCTGGCACCTTAGCCCACTGAGCCACAGACGCCAAGCCACAGTAAGTATTCTTAAGTATTTTTTTTTTTTTTTTTAGACCGTGCCGCAAGCCCTCACCCTGGGTAGAGTACTGTGGCATCACAGCTCACAGCAACCTCCAACTCCTGGGCTTAAGAGATTCACTTGCCTCAGCCTCTCAAATATCTGGGACTACATTCGCCAACCACAACGCCTGGCTATTTTTTGGTTGTAGTTGTCATTGTTGTTTGGCAGGCCTGGGCTGGATTCAAACCCACCAGCTCTGGTGTGTATGGCTGGTGCCTTAGCTGCTTGAGCTACAGGCGCTGAGCTATTCTTATGTTTTCTAAGAGAGATTTGCCTCCAGTCTCCTTTTAAAAGTTATTTTCCATAGTTGCTAAG
>CAUYRH010037670.1:0-94702 GCA_963574655.1 Perodicticus potto | reverse complement strand
CAGCAGTGTAGGAGTGTTCCCTTTTCTCCACATCCACGCCAACATCTCTGGTTTTGGGATTTTGTGATGTGGGCTAATCTTACTGGAGTTAGGTGATATCTCAGAGTAGTTTTGATTTGCATTTCCCTGATGATTAAGGATCGTGAGCATTTTTTCATGTATCTGTAGGCCATGTGCCTGTCTTCTTTAGAGAAGTTTCTCTTCAAGTCCTTTGCCCACCCGAGATGGGATCATGGGGAGCTTTCTAAGAATTGTTGTCCTATAAAGCTGGAATGGAAAAATGTCAATGGATTAAAATTACAAAGAGGCCTTGCTAAAGAATAAAAACACATTCTTGCATTGTTTCTTCTACTAGCTTCCTCTCTTTTCATTTTTTGCATTTTATGAATTTTTGTAGTAGTCTTGAATCCTTTTTGAAACTAAGTAGACAATAAATACAAAGTGAGTACATTCAATAAATTAGGTATTTCCTTCCAAAAGTTTTCCAAAATCATATTAACAATGTCATTTTTCTGAATCCTAGTTGATAAACCCTTTTTGCGCAGTGACAAGATTTTCAAGAGGAATGTTTTAGATACTATTTCTGTTAATTTCAGTAAACCTGTACTGTGTCTTCCCTATCTACACCAAAATATCTTATTTTTAAAAAAAAATCACAAACACCTGTAACTACGCAGATTATTGCATGTTTTGAGAAGGTTAAACATGTCTCAACATTATGCCTGCCAACCTATAAAAATGGCCACAAACCATTGAGATTTGCATTTTCAAGTAAGTTTCGCTGGAGAACTAAAATTGTTAATTATTAATTCTGTATTAAACAGATTAATAAATCTGTTCTGTAAAATTTTGATTTAGTCAAAAAGCTGCACTCAAAGATCTAGAACTATATACTCTTACATTAAAGTAAGCTACAAAAAAGAAAATGTTATCCAGATAATCACAAGGAAGAGAAAATGTGTTCACTACTTATTAAATGGAAGAAAAGCCACGTGTAAGTGGATCCAGGCAGCTCGGACCCCTGATGTAGATGCTGCTCAGAGTTCCAAGCTCCCTCCCAAGCACCGACCACACTCATCTTCAGATCCAGTTTCATTAGGGTGGTGTGAAGCTTATAGACATCGGACACAATCTAAATCAGGATTTTTCTAGAATCATATGAATATTGATCATAATTGTTTCCAGCTGCCTCACCCATTACTAAGTTGAAACTATTTTTTTAAAGCAACTTTTCAGTATCAATGTTTCCTAAAGTACAAAGCTTCATTTTCTTAAAGTTAACAACTGCCTTTTTGGGTTTGGATTTCATTGGTTTATGTACTTACTAGTGAAACCATTAAGTTACACACAGCCAGCACCCAACCACCACCACCCTGTATCTATTTTTGCATTCACAGATTCAAGCAAACTTGAATCGAGAAGATTTGATTAAAAAAACCCAATACAGCAATAAAGACGAATACAAATAAAAGACTGATTCGGTATAATAAGTGTTCACGGAGCCTTTACACTGTGTTAGGCACTACAGAGGTGGTGTGTGTGGGTGACACGCACATACTGCCCTATTTTATGCAGAGATTGACATTTGAGCATCTGAGAGTTTCAGTATCCAGGGGATCCTAGAAGCAAGCCCCCCTGTAACCAAGCCCCCCAGGGACAACTGTAGTTAAGACTCTGAGTACAGAGGCATCTGAGGTGTGTGAACCTGCTGCCCTGGGCAGGCAGATACAGGTGGGAGCAGGTGGGTAGGGTGTCCTGGAGAGCAAGTGGCAGTGGTCAGCTCCCTGTGGGCATCGGCTGAGACCTCCGCAGCCAGAGTGGAGTCTGTGGGCCAACATGGCCAGCAGGTGACTTAGACCTGGTTAGCGGAGTCGGAGAGGTGGCGGTGGGTCAGGAGACCTCTTGTCTGCAGCCTCCTGGCTGTTGTTTCTGTTTGTGTGAACATGCTTTACAGAATCGGGGCGTGTTCCCTGCTGACTTCTCCACTTACTAGGATACGTGCTCCCTGGTCGCCCCTCACTGCATTGTGGTGGGTAGGGGGAGAACACAGCCCTCACCTCTCACCCCAGATTCTGGGGTCTGGCCGAAAAGAGAAGGCCCGTGAAGAGGGGATGGTGTGGAGGTGGAGATAGGGAGGGGGCATGCTTAGAGGCCCTGACTGCCGGAGCCAAGACTTCCCAGTGCCTCCTGGGCACTGGCCAGCCACACTGGGCGCTGGGGCCTCGGGGTGAAGGTGATTCCAGCACCACGTGCTGTCCTAGACAGCAAGGTGGGCCCTGGCACTGCGGGGTACCTTTCTTGGGCAGTTGGGATGGTCAGTCCTGTGTCCACAGCTAGCTTTCAGGTTGTCTTGGCTTTGGGAATTCTCCTCTGACCGCTTGGTATGTGATGGTGATTCTTTGTCATTGACAAAATAAAATCCACTCTAGAAAATTCCCCGGGCTCTGGTGCTTTCCACACTTGCAGGAGCTTTCAGAGCGCAAGGGCATGTGGCCTGTCCTGCTTTGACAAGCAAGTCCCGTCGCCAGTGTTGACAGCATTTTTGGGGCACCAGTGGGTCCTTCACAGCAATCCTTACCTCCTCGGTCTGTTAACTCAGCTACACACCGGGGTTGGCGGATCCCCTAAGAGCACCTCACTCATCCAGGGTTAGGCCAGGGCCTGAGTGGGAAGTGAGCAGCTTCTGCCCAGCCCTGTCCTCCCAAACGCTGCGAACACACCCCTGTCTACCTACCTCTATCCACCCCTCCCGCAATCCATCATCCATCCACTTCCCAACTAGCCACATTCCCGCTGGTCTCCCGTTCTCCATCATGCTCTTCTTTGCATCTGATCCCCTCCCCTCCCATTTCTTTCTCTCCCTCCAGCTGGTACTTGCCGAGGGCCTGCTGTGTGCCAGGCCGTATCAGACCCTGGGACACCAAGGGAACTCTGACCCTGCCTTGGCCTCGGTTTGCTCCCAGTCCAGGTGGAGAGACAGACCGGGAAGTGTGGATTTCCCTGCCCAGGTGCTGTGAGCCCAGAGGAGGGCACCTGGCTCAGGTGTAGGTGAGTAGGGACAGGGGCACTAACCTTGAATGGGGAGGAGGGGGGCGCACGAGTTGGAGGGTGGCCAGGGGTGGAAGCATGTCCTTGAGGGGCAAGTGGGACCTGGGACATCTGGGTGGGGCACTGTCAGAGCAGAGCCAGGCAAGAGCGAGGGTGGGCTGTGCGGCTGGAGTCAGTGCTGAGATTGCAGGCAGAGTCACCACGCCTGGCTCACACTTTTAATTTTAGAACAGCTTCCAACTTACAGAGGAGTTGCAGATGCAGGCAGAGAGCCCTCGCGTGCCGCAGACCCAGCATCCCTGTTTCGAACGTCCAATCCCAGGAGGGTGCGTGTCACAATCAATGAACCAATGTTGACGGGTTGTTGTTACTTCCGCTGTGTGCCCAGGTGTGACGCTGAGTGGTCCTTCTCTTTACGTTCCTCCTGGCTGTGCCAGTTTCTCAGTCTTTGCTTGGTTTTGATGCCTGGACGGTCTGAGGAGGACAGTCAGGTGTTTTGCAGAATGCCCCTCCATCGGATGGGGTGTCCTGGGTGGGTCTCGGGGAGGAGGAGCATGGAGGGAAAGCCCTTCTCACCATACCTGGTGGAGGGCAGGTGACATCAACATGGCGTATCACTGTGCAGTTGACTTTGATCACCTGACTTTCTGTCCTGTGGTCCCATTTGTACTGATAAAGACAGTGTGGCTCACAGAAGTGACGTGCCTGGGTGGGACGGGGAGTGCAGACCCGGGGCTGCCCTCCCTCCATCTCTACCTGCATCAGCACTTGTGCCGCGGCCCTTTGGGATTGAGGTTCCCAGCCCCAATGCTGGGGCTTCAGGCACCCTGGGGTGTCAGTTGTCCTCTAACAGTCCCAGCAGCCTGCCTACAGTGGACGCAGCCCTCTCAGTGGAAGGATATATCTTTCCTGTGGTGTCCCTGTGCAGGCTCCCACCACCTCCCTACTCCCACCTCCCCACATGAAGAGTCCTGCTATCTGGAGGCAAGTCCAGCCCCCAGCAGTGAGGTCATTGTTATTTATGGGATGGCCATGTTGCCCGGTGGTGTTTGCACACAAAGGCCCCCGCTCTGGGGCTGTGCCATGCGGCCTGCGTTCCAGCACATTCCTGCGGCCCGCAGCCCAGCCCCGGACAATAGCTTGCCCTCTCTCCTTTGCTGGCCCGGCCCCTGTGAACAGAGCTCTGTTGACAGCCGAAGCTGCTCTCACTCCCGAAGAATTCCAAAAATGGAACAATGTACGTTGGGCCTGGGACTCTCTGGCAGCTGCCCGGAGTAGGGCCCCGGAAGCCTGTGGTTCGGGGCTGCCTTTGTAGCTGTCCGTGTGGCTGGCATTTCAATGGAAACCCGGGGCGGAGAGGGGTGGGGGGCAGAGAGAAGAGAGGAAATAGGAAACACCCAAACCACTCGGGCAACAGGCCAGCGTTCCTCTGGCCACACTGTCCCTGTGGTGGTGAGGAAGCTGCATCCTAAGGTCAAGCATTGTGCTGGCCAGGTCTATGCAGGCGCTGACCACGGCCCAAGGCCTGGGAGTGGCTCCCCAGCTTCAACCTTGGCTCTGAGGCAAGAGTGACTCACCAGGGGCCTCTGCCTCCCTGCCCAGGGCTAGGCCACTGTCACCCACCAAAGAGCATCTATCCTCAACTAAGGTAGGGACCACCTGTCCCTCAGGACAGCTCTTCCACATCACAGCCTTAGGGACAGCCTCAGAAAGCCCACGGTGGCCCAGAGGACGGCCACGCCTGGAAGTCACATTCATCGTCCCAGGGCGTCTCTAACCAGCACTGTGGCCAGATGATTCTTTTCTGTGAGGCTGTCCCATGCCCTGTGGGACACATAGCAGCATCCCTGGCCTCTGCCCTCTGGATGCCAGTAGCAACCCACCCCAGCCAAAGTGACAACCAAAGATGTCTCAGGCATTGCCAAATGTCATGGGGGGCTCACAGTGGCCCTAGTTGAAAAGCCCCAGATCACCCTATTGAGCCCGTGGCAGCTTTAAAACACAATTGTAAGTTCGCTGACCCTCTGCTTCTTGTGAGGTCCATTTCCTTCCCTCTAGCTTGTGGGTGGCTTGTGCCTTATGTAGCCATAAAGCGTGATGGGGGTGATTTCTCAGCTAGGGTCCCAAGAGGCCATGAGGTGTCCACACTATTTGCTCGCTCTTGAAGTCCTGAGATGCCACATACAATGTCTAACTTCCTGGGACAGCCATGCTGTGAGGAAGCCCAAGCCACACGGAGAGGCCAGGTGCAGGCCTCGTGGTCCCTGCTGAGATCTTCCTCCACACTACCTCAGGCTGGGAACTGGGGACGTGAGTGAGCAGGTGCAAAGTAGCAGGTTCCCATCTAGGTGACCATACACAGGTGACATTGACAGCTGGAGAGCTATACAGTCCATGCAGGGGCTGAAGGGGTGGCCCAGCAAGGGACAACCCTTCACTGTTATGTTTCAACTTTGTTCCCGACCCGCAGAATCTACACCACTGATGAAATCCCTGCTGTTTTACACCACTAAGATTGGGGTGCTCTGCTATGTGGGAACAGGTATGCAGACGGAGCCTCCCGGAAAGCCTAGACACCTGGGTCGGGCCTCATAACCTTACTTGGCAGAGAGACTCAGGGATGTGCCCAAGTCACACACACAGGGCCAAACCTGAATTCTACTTCACCTTGCTTCTGGAATGCTCCATCCCTGACGGTTCACCTGTAGTCGTGGGCATCCGTGGTGTCGGCTGCCTGGCATTCATCTCAGCTCTGCCTGGCCACAGTAGCCTGATGTTCCTGGGGCAGCCACCACCCCTCTCTTCAATCAGTGCTGGAGTTCAGCAGTGCTGACTCCACCCCAAGGTCCAGAGGTGGACACCTGATTTAAGCCAGGGCAGTCGGGGCCAGTGAATTCCAGGGCTTGCGTTCAAACTTTTGAGTGTGGGAAGCTCATGTTTGCTTCGACCAGAAGGAAAGGAGAGAGAGAAGAGTCTGCCTGAGACTTACCAGCACAGAGGAGAGCAGAGCTGGTGGGCGGAGGGAGGGAAACAACATTCTGGTGATGGCTTCTGGAACCAACTATGCCTGAGGCTGTTGTACTACAATTAACTCTCTCCTTTCGGCTGTACCAATTTGAGTTGGCTGTCACTTGCAGCTGAAGGTTCTAGACCAGCCCTCTTTCTCCACCCAGCAGCATGCAGTGGTATTTTCCCAGCCTCTCCTGGTCAGGAAAAGCAAGGCATTGGGAATGCCACGGCCACCCGAACTCTAGCTACATATTGCCAAAGTCTGGGGGATGGGGAGAGCAAGGCCCTGGGTTTGCCCCCCACCAGCACCATCACCCTGGCTGCTCCTGCCTGCCCTGGGAGCTCCTGTCACTACTCCCACTGCCTCTTTTCTTCCAGAAGCACATGGCATGCTCAGGAGGCACTCAGGGTCCCCATGTCCATGTGGCAGGTGCAGGGAGGTGAGGACGGGGGTGCAGGAGCTGCACCTGAGTCCACATCTTTTGTGCCTCAGTGTCTTTTGTGGATGTTTGGGTTGGGGGATCAGCAAGGCTCATCTTCTTCCTGGCCGTGTGTTCATTCTGGATGTCCCTGGAATCCCAGGAGGCCCAGGGAAGGTGAGGCCACTGAGGCCTTGAGAATAATGCCCAGTAGCAGCAGGACATCTGGCTGGACGGGCTTTGGAAACACCCAGGTGTCACCAGGCCCTCAGAGGCTGTGCCTTTGCAGGTGGAAAAGATGTGCAAAGCCCAAGTGGTCCTGCAAATTCTGCAGAGGTCAAAGACACGCTAACTCCCATGGAAGATTCCCAAGGAAGCAGCCCCTTTGCCTGTGCCCACGCACACTCGTAATCACCACATGTCTACTCGGGGCTGGTGAGGTGAGGCATCTGCTCCCATCTTCTGGGCTCTGGGACAGGCTTCCTGGCCAATCTCCGTCCTTGCCCTCACCTTAGACCCCACATCCTGGTGTGTGGCTTCCAGCCCCAAGGATTGTGGCAAATCTCACATGGATATGGTAATAGGTTGGAAAATCTCCACAGAAGGGCCACAGGTGAACCTGTCCCCACCAGGTCTCCCAGGCCCCAGCCGGCTGATTCCTGTGCATGCTTTTTTTGCTGGAACTGGGGACTCTGGAGGAGCCCAGTTACTCTCCACATGGTTCTTCCAGGACTGCAGGACAGCTGCACCAACAAGCCCTATCTCACTGGGCTGTCACCCATGCCAGAGTGGGCTCCACCTGCCAGGGTCACCTGTTGCTCAGTAGGGCATTGGAGCCCAGGGCTTTGGCTTCTCCATTAGGACTATTCCTCTGTCACTACAGGTTGGAGGCATTTTGAGGGGGATACTTCCACACCAGGGCTAGTTTACCTCGGTAGCCCCTGGGGTTTGCCGTGAAAGACCAGGTTTCGGTCAAGGTCACTCTGTGTATCTGGCAGCCTGTGGCCCCTGGCCCGGGCCAACTCTGTCTGTGCTCTGCAGAACAGTCAGCCTGCTGGGGCTCTGTCCCCTCAGTGGGGGGTGGGCTGGCCTGGCCACACAGGGAGGTACAGCGGATGGCGTCGCCGTGAGAACAATCAGACGATGACAATCGAAGGAAGATGAAAGATCTTGTCCTGGTGCTTCCTGTGTCTGTGCTTGGTGGACTCAGATGGGCACTGATAACACCGCCAAGAAGTGGTCCTACAGCAGGCAGGGTGGCCACCCAGGCCGCACCAGCGCCGTGCTGCCCACTGCCCCACGCAGACTTGGGGTCAGCGGGCAGAGTCAGTGAATTCTGGGAGTGACCAGGGACACCTGTGGGTCCTGGGGGGGGAAGGACTCACTCCTTGTGCTGGACTCCCTGCTCAGATTGTCACCATCTAGATGACAGTACACAGGTGACAATGACAGCTGGAGAGCTATACAGTCTGTGCAGGGGATGAAGGGGTGGGTGCTGCACAGCCCAGAGTTCCAGGACGCAGGGGTTCCCAGGCTTCTTCCAGGGCAGAAAGCTCCTGACCACATCCCATGGAGATTCCCAGGCCTCTGCTTCGGCTCGGCTCGTCGGGGAGGTGGAGATGGTGGGGGAAGGGGAGATGTCAGGGAAGGGCTCCATGGGATGTTCTGAGCCGCCCTGTAGGGGACACCTCACCTTCCAGAAATTTCTTCTCATAGTGCTCTGGGAGCCCAGAGGTCCCCGACTGCTTTTTAGTACCAACCCCCATTGGTGGCTGGAGCACCCCCCGTCCCCCTCCACGTGCCACAAGACAGGCTGAGCCAGGTTTGAGGCATGTTTATAGCAACTTTATTCACAGTTGCCAGAACTGGGAGCAGCCCGGATGCCCTTCAGTAGACAGATGATAAATAAACTATGGTACCTCCGGACAATGCAATATTATTCAGTGCTAAAAAGATGTGAGCGAGCAAGCTGTGGGCAGGCATGGAGGAAACAGACGCCCATTACTGGTGAAAGAAGCCAGTCTGGAAAGGCAACACGGCATGTGACTCCAACTCTATGACATTCTGGAAAAGGCGGACCTAAGGAGACAGTCAAATGATTAGTGGAAATGCACATAACTACGAAAGGATTAATGGTCGCCGAGGGTGGCAGGGATGGAGGGAGGCGGGTGGAGTGCAGAGGTGTCTCCACCTGTCTATTCTGTGCGACACTATGGCGGGGACACGGGTTGTTATATTTATCCAAACCTGGGTACCTGCACCACCAAGAGTGAGCCCTAAGGTAAGCTCCCCACCCCCACTTTGGCGGGTAACAATGTATCAGTCGGCTCAGCAATTTGACAAAGGTGCCAAACAGGGGCCGCTGGGTGTGAGTCTAGAAAGTGGGCATATAGGAACTCTGTTCTTTTGCTCAATTTTGTAGTGAACCTAAGACTTCTCTAAGAAATGGTCTACTAATTTTATTTTTAAAAAGTACATCTGAGTGCACTACTTGACGGTGTCACAACATACACAGATTCTGTCACTGACAACAGCGTTCCTCAGACTTGATCCAGTTCAGACTCTTTGAAAAAGAGATTCCCAGGGCCAGGTGCAGTCACTCACGCCTATAATCCTAGCACACTGAGGGGCCGAGGCGGGTGGATTGCTTGAACTCACAGGTTCAAGACCTGAGCAAAAACAAGACCCACACATATGGCAGGTGCCTGTAGTTCCAGCTACTTGGGAGGCTGAGGCTAAAGAATTGCTTGAGCCCATGAGGTTGCTGTGAGCTGTGATGCTATAGCACTTTACAGAAGGCGACAAAGTGAGATTTTGTCTCAAAAAGAAAAAAAAAAGGGAGATTCCCATGGGTTTCTGGTATTCGCTAAAACCCCTTTTCTTCTGATGTTATGAAAATAGTGCAAACACAAAATCAGGATGGGCTCCTGCGCTGACAGCTCTAACACAGCCCCAGAACCGAGACCGGTAGGCAAGTCACGTGAGGGCTGCCATTAGCAAGGCGATCCCCTTTGAAAATGCGGGTGTGTTTGCTTTACTTACTGTGCTCCTAGCTGTGCAAAATCTTTTTAGTTTGATCAGATCTCAGTAGCGGATTTTTGGTGTTGCTTTAATTGCCCTGGGGGTCTTCCTCATAAAATATTCTCCCAGGTCAATTTCTTCAAGTGTTTTCCCTGCACCCTCTTCTAGTATTTCTATAGTTCCATGTCTTAAGTTTAAAGTGCCCATAGACCCATGAATGGATTAACAAATTGTGGTATATGTACACCATGGAATACTATGCAGGCATAAAAAGATGGAGACTTCACATCTTTTATGTTTACGTGGATGGAGCTGGAATTTATTCTTAGTAAAAGTATCTCAAGAATGGGGGGAAAAGTATCCAATGTACTCAATACTACTATGAAATCAATATATAATCACCTACACATTCATACAAATGGTAAAACATAACTATAGTCCAGAAAGTAGAAGGGAAAAGGAGAGGGGGGAGGGGAAAGAGGAGGAGGAAGGGTATTTGGGGGGACCTCACCCAATGTGCATGATGCAATGGTACATTTCACAACTATTAAGAAAAGGGTATAGTTGTGATGGATGTGTTAATCAGTTCCAAGTAAGTATTTCACATTGTATATCACATCAGTACACTGAACCCTGTAAATGCATCAATGTGCATAGTTATGATTTAATAAAAATAAAAAAAAAACAAAGAAAATGCGGGTGAGGTAAGTGACCTTCTTCTGGGTGTGAGGGACTGTCTTCAAGGTGAGTGAGGACTGGACCCACTGGGGGTCTTTGACGCTGGGATTCTGCCCTCCCACCTGCCACTTCTCCCTCCACAGCAGGGAATCTTCTCTGAGATGGTGCTGTCACCAGGCCTCTGTGCTGACACTCTGCTCACAGCCCTGAGGTCCAAAGAGGTCTTGGGGTGAGCAGGCCAGTCACCATAATCACAGCAGCACCGAACAACACAGGTTATTCTCTCGTGGTTCCGGAGGACAGAAGACTGACATTGGTCTCGCAGGGCTGAAATGGAGGAGTCAGCAGGGCTGGTTCCTTTTGAACAGGGGTCCTCAAACTACCGCCCACGGGCCACACGTAGCAGTGTGAATTGTATTTTTTCCTGTTCTGTTTTTTACTTCAAAATAAGATATGTGCAGTGTGCATAGGAATTTGTTCATAGTTTTTTTTAAAAACTATAGTCCTGCCCTCCAATGGTCTGAGGGACAGAGAATTGGCCCCCTGTTTAAAAAGTTTGAGGACGCCTGCTTTTAAAGGTTCAAAGAGAACCAGTTTTCTTACTATTTCCAGCTTTTGGAGGCTACCCGCATCCCTTGGCTCGTGGCCCCTTCCTCTGTCCTGAAGCCTCCATCCTTACAGCTTCTTTGCTGCTCCCCTCCGGCCCCCTCTGCCACATATAAGGCACTTGACTCCACTGGGCCCACCTGGGTAGCCCACACTTGTCTCTCCATTTCAGGGTCCTTCCTTTCTTTCTTTTTTTTTCTTTTCGAGACAGAGTCTCATTATGTTGCCCTCGCTAGAGTGCCATGGCGTCACAGCTCACAGCAACCTCCAACTCTTGGGCTTAAGTGATTCTCTTGCCTCAGCCTCCCAGGTAGCTGGGACCACAGGCGCCCGCCATAATGCCCCACTGTGGATCACGCTGCCATTGTATCTCCCTAGAGGACCCACCGTGGCCTCTTTGAAGGTCTCCTGGCTCTGTTGTAGGCTCTTCCCAATCTATTCTCAACTGGGCAGCCAGGCTGATCCTGTGGAAATATGAGGCCCGGCCGCCCACTGGTTCCTGCCCCAGAGTAAAGACAATGTCCTTCCAGTGGCTGGTGAGGGCCACCATCTGCTGGCTCCCATTGCTTCCAGCCTCTGGGCCCCTGACTTCTGCTCCTGCCTTGGGGCTGTGGTGCTGGCCGTCCCTTCTTCCTGGGTGTCTTTCCTTGACATTGCCCTGAGTCTCTGCCCCAGAGCTCCGGATCCTCCTGCCCTACTTCCCGGGACACCTGTCACTTCTAACAGACGTGTCCCTTACTTGTTTTTATTTTCTGGTCTGTCTCCCCTCAGTAAAGCAGCACCAGTGTTTGTCTTGGTTTGCAGGCAGAGCAGCACCTGGCCGAGTGGGTGTTCAGTCAAGGCTTGTGGGGTATGTGCAGAAATGAGTGCGGCCGGTGGGGCAGCAAGGGAAGAGCTGGGCACAGGACGCTGGGCTGGTGCGTCTGGGCAGAGGGGAGACCCCACGCCAGCTCAGCTCACCAGGAGGCCAGAATACCCTCTCTACCCTTTCACCCCATAATTTATCCTGGGTTAGCTCCACAATTAAGGAGCCTTTTGGAACAAACCTTTTGTTCATTCATTCATTCTTTCACTAAGCGAATGTTTACCAAAGGCTGGTCCAGGGTCTGTGGGTGATGAGCAAGATGCTTTCTGAGGGGGGACAGTCCTGGGTCCAGTGACCAAGCACCTGTTGCATTCTAAGGACTTCGTAGGTGGTATCATTTTTATCCGCCCAGTATATCCTGCAAATCCCTATTAGCCGGCCCCTCCTCTGTGCTGCGACCCAGATCCCTACCCTCACCCTTTGAGCCAACGACTGAGCCTCGGACCCTGCCAACTGCCCTCGTCCACCCTCCCAGGATGGGGCACCTTCTCAGGCTCCTCACTCATCTCTCCCACCAAATCTGAGGCTCCAGGAGGTCAAGGCCTGGGGTCTTCGATGTCTTCATTTCTCAAGCAGCTGGTGCACAGCAGGTGCTCAGAAAATGCGGGTAAAAAAAAAAACGGATGGCTGGCCGGCTACATAATGAGCAGATGAATGAATGAATTCCGGGGGAGGCCCCTGTCTGGCAGAGGCGACAGGAGTGAGCTCAGAGAGGGGGGGTTGAGGGGTGGGGGAGGCGCCTTGCTCTGAGCCAGAGGGGGCTGCAAAGTCTGAAAACGGAGGTGGGGGCAAAGCAGTGACACCGCCCCCACAGACTGGGCTGCTGCGTCCCAAGCCTCGGGCAAACATCCATGCCTGGACTCTCCCAGCGACCCCATCAGCTGGGTGCTCCAGGGTTCCCCCTGAGCGGAAGATGCACTGCTAGTAAGTGGTAGACGGGCTTTGACACGAATGATCACTACAGGCCTTGAAGGCCTAGCTGAGGTGACTGGACTCTGTCCTGCAGGCTGCACCCTCAGCGTGCTCACGGCTGCCATCCTGCCTTGGGAGGCCATTGAGCTAGCCTCAGTCACCCTACCTCACCTGCATTTGCCTTCTCTCTTCTGCCATCTCTTTCAATTTCTTTATGTTTCCAGCTGAGTTTTCATCTGGGAAGAAACAAGGATTCATTAGCTAATAGTATTTCTAGTTGCTGCAGGTACTAGGGAGCCACGAATGGTTTAGAGCCAAGGAAGAAGTTTCATCACCCAAGGATAAAAGTGTGTCCCTGTCAATGTTGGCATGTTCTTGGCTTTGAAGTCTTTTGTCTTGGTGCGAACTATTGACTGTGAACTCCCTATGTCCTGTCCCTTGGCAGGCCTGGAAGACTTAGAACCCTGCCCTCCAGAGATTTCAGCTCTGGGACAAAAGGTCAGTGGGCAGAACCATCAGTGGGAGCCTGTGTGAACAACGCTGAGGACTCTGGATTAAGTCCTCCATGTCTCCTGGGAGGCTCGTATCAGGCCTGGGGCACTGGGGAGCTGCGTCAGGCTCTGCAGACAAAGCCCCGGCCTACGCTCTGACCCATGCTGGGGCGAGCCTCCCCTAGGAGCTCCCAGGGTGCAGAGCCGGTCCACACTCACCAGGTCCTGCTGGGTCACTTGGGAAGGGCACCCTCCACCCTGGGGTCGCAGCCACTTCTACTCATTCAGCCTGGCGCTGGAAACTCACCCTCATCACCCCCTGGGAGTGTCTAGCCCCAGGGGCTGAGAGGATGGGGGCGGAAGACCAACACCAACCTGCTGCCTGCTAGGAGGCCCTGCCATAGGGCTGTCCGAGAGGATGGCCACCCTCTTTCCTGGTCAGAGCCCCTCTGGAGGAGTGGCCACAGATGCCCGATGCATTTAATTGTGCTTTTTGATTTTGCAAGTGAGACTTGCCCCTGGCCCCAAGGGGGAGGACATGGTGTATGGACGCCTCTTGGCCCTCGGAGCAACCGCTGCCTGGCGCATCTGAGCGTGCAGCCGCCTCCCCGCCTGTGGCCAGAGCACGTCCCCACTGCTGGAGGCTATTCTCACCGGGCTCGGCCTTGGGCTCAGGGCTAAAAATACCCTGGGAGCACCCGTGGGAAAGCTGCCCTGGGCTATTTCAGTGGTTTCATGCTGTAGGCTTGGGGTCCCAGCATGCACTGCCAGGGCAGGAGGGCGCTGCCCCATGCACTACCTAGACCCCCTGTCCAGCCTTCCTAGGGCCTTTCTGTCCACGTTAGGAACCTGTGGTTCCCAACTGCATCAGTGTTCAGGGAGGTTAGAAGGCCCCAGGGGTTTCCAAGTCCCTCATTTCTCAGAGACTTGCTGTGACGGGGGAAGTGAGTTCCCCAAGGCCACAGCATGGTCCTTGATGAGGGAGACCCCTTGGAGCTATGGGAGGCTGGTCTAGCTTTCCTCCTGCCAAGGGGCATTGGGCGCCCCAGGCAGGCTGCTCTCACATCTTTCAGGCTTGCTCTTCACACAATCGTCCCACAATTTCGGCAGTTGACAGGACAGGCTCTGTCAACGGTTGAGGCCGAGGCTGTGAGTTGCGAAGACCAAGGCCAGGGGAGCCTGGCTCCACCCAGCCTGCCACCCTCAAGTGGGGGCATCTTGATGCCCATTCCCCATGCTCAGTGCCCTCTGAGCTATGCCAGTGACTGACGGGCATTGTATTCCCAGCCTGGAGGTCATCACTCCTGGGCAGCCACTGCGGGTTTGCACCCATGAACTGTATGTCCCCAAGAATAGAGCCCTGATGTGTGAGGATGGTGATCATCCCCGACAGGCCGCACAACGTGCCATTGTGTGGGGCCCACCCCGGTCTGGTCCCTTAACTGCTTCTGCCTAGTGGGACCTTCTGTGGGGCTGGACAAAGGCCCCTTCTCTGTGCCCTCCTGATGCCCTGGGAGAGGCCTGGTGCCCACCTCAGGGGCTAGGAGGAGCAGCTGGGGACTGGAGGTGGCCCAGGCCCACTATGGACGACTGCAGCCTGCAGAGCCCGGACTGAGGAGGTGAGATGGCCCCATTGCCTACTACAGTGGGACCAGGCCGGACAAGGAGGGATTTACAGGGCAGGGAGCTAGAAAGCCAGGAGACCCTCCCAACCCTGCCTCCGGGCTGCGGCTGGAGTCTGGGCCTGCAAGGCCTCAGGGTCTCAGGCAAACCTCCTCCATTTCTGTGCCTCAGTTTCTTCCTCTGTCAAATGGTGATTTCTGAGGCACCCTCATCTTGACCCTCGTAAGGGACCTGGGAGGACAAAGGACACAGGCTTCATAAGGACGCCACGCAGCCCCTGCCTGAGGACAAACATGAGGCCAAGCCAATCAGCCCTCTGTCCTCACGGGGATCCTGTCCATGTGGGCCTCAAAACATCTCTTCCACTTCACAACTGAGAGGGCAGGGCACAGGGAGGGTGGGCGTCACGGCAGAGAAGCAGCGCCAGGCTCCAGATTTCCATCTTCGTGCTCACGAGTGATTTTTCCGATGCCCCTCGTGGCCCGCACCCTCCTGTCTTTCCCATGGCTCCTCGGGGCCCTCTCTCCTCCTGTCCTGTGCTTGCCCTCCCCTCCTCCTTCCCTCTCCTCTGCCAGCTCCAAGAACCGCACCCATGCCTCAGGGAGGCAGCTCAGCCTCCAGCATTCCTGCCCTGTTTTCGTTTAAGGGACACCCCCAAAATACCCAGCCTGCGGGAGGCGGTGGATGCCCCGGGCCCCCTGGGAACACACTTGAAAGCCTTGGCTGCGCCGCGCTGGCAGGAGCAGGGAGTGCAGAGGCGGCAGAGTGGGACAGGGCCCAGGACCCCCCAGCACAGCTTTTCTGGTTAGCAAAAAGGAGGAGGCAAGGCAGCCAGGCCAGGAGGGGACCTCAGGAATGTGGTGGCTCAGGGATGACACCCACATTTTCCTGCCTGTCTGGCTCCCAGCTTGGGGGGCAGTGAGGGTGGCAGGAGGCAGGGCCTGGGGTGCAGCTGGGGAGGGGGCCTAGGCTGGCTGGAATCAGAAACCCTGCTGTTGAGCCCCAGAGCTGCCATCCATCCTGGGGGGCTGTGGAGCTCCTCAGGGGGCTGGGCCCTTCCCTGAAGGTCACCCCTGGGCCTGAGAGCAGGACCTACCACTGTCCCCACAAGCCGCCCCCTCCCTTCTTGTCCTTAGTCTCCAAGAAGATGACACTTCCCTCAGGAAGCCTTCCCAGGGGAAAGGCAGTGCCCCACTGGGCTCCCAGGGACCACATGTCCCCACGGGAGCATGGTAGTATCCGAGTGGTCATCAGCTTGGGACCCCCCTCTTGGTGGAGGTGCCTGTGGTTTCCTTGTGCCATTGCCTGGTTCCAGAACTGCAGGGCAAGCTCTGGAGGAGATACCAACCGACCCCACAGTAAGCCCAACATCTGGTTTTGGGGTGATCTGAGTGGGCTGTGGTCACAGGCCCTGCCTGGGGCTCAGCTTCCCAAAGCCGTGCCATCACCTGAGTCACCTGAGTCACTCAGGATGCCAGTCGCAGCACAGACTCCGGGCCCTGGCATTGGGGCTGAAGCAACATAGTTGTCGCCAGGGTAACTACATGCCTAAGGTATAGGAGGGGCCTTGGCCTGGGAGGCCTCGGGCTGTGTCTCTCCAGACAAAGCTCTCCATCTCTCTGGGCCTCAGCTTTCCTGTTTGTCATATGAGAAGACCGTGGCTTACCTGCCGACCCTTGTAAGCTAAGAAAAGGGTCCCTGTTTAGGGGCTCTGATGCCTTGGGGCCCTCAGGGCCCTTGAGCAGCAGTACCCTGATGTAGTAGAGCCTGGGGCCTCAGGGAGTGGTGCCTACTCCGCACTTGCTGGTGAGCTCCCTGCGGCAGCCAAGGGTGTGGCAGGTGCCACAGGAGGGGCTGTTCCCACTGTCGCCTACAGGCTGATCCAAGAGGGCCCCAGCTGGGCCAGGCCTCCTGGCTTCAGCAGGCAAGAGTGTCAGCAAAAGTCCTTGGAGGGAGCCCCGCTGGCCCTGTGGGCTGCTCACAGATACCGCACTTGCCTCCTGACCTCAAATATTGGCTCGGGCAGGTGGAGGGGTCAGCGGTGCTGGCTGGGCAGCAGGCGCCAGTCAGCCTGCTGCCGAGTCTCTGGGGTGGGGGTGTCTGCCTGGGCCAGCCCTGCTTCCCCGCACTCCCTGGTGAAGTGCGGGTGCCCTGCAGCAGGCCAGAGTCTGCACAGGCACCTGCCCTCCAGCCCACAGCTTGCTGGGCAGGGACCCCAGTGTGGGATGGAGCCTCTCTGGCTCTCCTGGTGTTGGGGATAAATATTTGTCAAACGAATGTTGTTTGAGTCCAGCAGGTCAGTGACATCATAGCCCTGACTCCAAGAAGTCCTGAGTCCCTGGACCACTCTCATCTGGCTGATCTCAACTGAGAGGATAAAAAAACCTTGGAACCAAGCAGTCTGCGTCCAATTCCTGGCTGTGTCATGTTCCCCGTGCTCCTTCAAGAGACCCGTCACCTCTCTGACCCTCTGTTTCCTCATCTGTGGCCTGGGTCCCGAGTCACCTACTTACTCACAGGTCAAACAAGATATGGTGTGCGCTAGAGCTGGACCCAGAGGCCCTGCCTCACACCTCGCCCCTGCACTCGGTGTTTCATGCTCATCTCAGGAGGAGGGGAGCAGGTGGGGGCGGCGGAGATAGGAGCACACCCCCCTTTTCTCAAGGAGCCAGGGGTCAGACACAGGAGATGACACCCCCACACACGTAGTTATGAATCACATGTGCTAGAAGATTCTCCAAACTTGGAGCAAAGGAACCCGTGACACCTCTGACACTGTAAACGGCTTCAGGGAGGAGGTGACCTGCAGGTGGCCCTGAGTACAGGGTTTGACTCAGCAGGCTGAGGACCACAAAAAGCACAGACTGAGGAGGGAGGCCCCAGGAGCCCGGGACCCTCTCCCAGCCACCTGCCTCCCAGCGTGCACCAGTGTCACAGAGGGCTGTCCCACATAGCAGAGGTGGAGGGGTGCCTGCTTCTCTTTCCAGAAACTGTGGGGCCTTCTGTATTGTATCCCATTTCCCACCAAGTTCCTAAAATCTGTTCACGGGTAAGGAGGCAAAAATACCATTAGTGACTACTGTTGGGAGGCCCGGCGGTGGCCTGAAGCCGTGGCATCTCAGGCTGCCACGGGGACATCAGGGCAGATCATTCCCCAGCCTAGTGATTTGCTGATATGTTGCTTGACTGGTCCAATCATTCATTTACTCATCACTCAACAAGGATGCCAGAGCAAAACCCTTCTGGAAGTGGAGAAGTCAGCACCACAGTGGCAATTGGAAGTCTGTCTCTTGTACCCATTCCATGTGCCCCACATGGGGGCTGGGGCCATTCCCTCCTTGGAGCCTCAAACGCCCAATACCAGGCAGCAGGATAGTGTGACTCTTGGGTCTTGCCGGGCTCTTGGCTGAGCAGGGCTGCACCGTTTTGAGACATTGCCCTGTCCCTTGTAGGCTGTAGAATACAGGATTGAGGAGTCAGGTGGCACCTGAGATGACCCTTGCATCCCCAAAGCCAAACTGGGGCTTATAGCAAGCCCATGGATTCCTATTGTTCCTTTGCTTTGAAATTGGGAAACTGAGGCCCAGAGAGAAGGAGCTGGCTGTGCGGGGTAACCAAGTGAGTCCGGCATCACCCAGAAACCCGGCTCGCCTGCCCCTACAGGCCCTTGGCTCTGCTGCCCCAGACAAAGGGTCTTCTTTGAAGCGCCTCAGACAGAGCCCCTGGTTTCCGGCCTGGCCCACTGGGAGGCACCCGCCTCGGCAGCTGTCTTCATTTGCTGCCCTGCCGGCCAGGCCGCCGGGGCCTTGGTTTATTGTCAGCTTCCTTGCCAGGAATATGCTTGAACAAATGCTGTAAACAAATGGAACAATTGCAGACCATCACGCTTGGATTTCTCTCTAATATGCATAAAATGGGGTGCGGCTGGGGCTGCCTGCTGAGCGCCTCTGCCAGGCGAAAACCCCCCTCTGGACCTGGGGCTGACTGTGGCTGGCTCTTTCCTTCCTCCTGAGCCCGTAGGCCTCTGGGCTCCAAGGCCATGGACAAGTCCCAAGATTATTCTGCTTTCAGCCTTCTGAGCTGCTCTGTGAGGAGTCCAGGAACCTTCCCCTGGAGACGGTTTCTTCACTTATTCAGCAAACACTGACCTAATGCTTGCCCGGGGTCCTGCTGGTCCAAAGCCTGACCAACGTCCCCATTTTACAGTCACAAGATCCTGTGAGGTAGGGCCTATCTCTATCCCAGGCTAGAGAGAAGGAAACTTAAGTGTGGAGAGGTTAGGCAACAGGCCCAAAGACATACAGCTGATAAATGGAGAAGCCGATTTCTGTCCCGGCTGTGGGCTCCAGAGTGCTTGGGGCAGAAGCTTGGGGTAGATGAAGGAAAGAGCAGACCAATGTCCTCCCTAGGAAGGTTTGAGGTTGGGCAGTGTTACCGGGGCTTCTGGGATCAATGGGTGCCAATGTTTCCTCTTTCTATGGGTCTCAGAGGAGTTTGTGACAGCCAATTGTTAGGGACTAATTGTGTCCCCTCTAAAGTTCATATGTTGACCTCTGGATCCTCTTGCCCAAGAAAGCAGAAGAAGTCAGCTAGACTTGATTTAGATATAGGGTCTTTACAGATGTAATCAAGTTAAAACAAGGTCATTAGGGTGGGCCCCAATCCCATCTGACCAGGGTCCTTATAAGAACAAGAGGTTAGGACACAGACACCAGAGATGACCACAAAAAAAACACAGGGAAAAGACTGCTGCCTGCAAGCCAAGGAGAGAGGAACACCCTTGAGAGACCTTGATCTCTGCCTCCCAGCCTCCGGGACAGCGGAACGTCTTGTCATGGCGGCCACAGGAGCTCAATCAGTCAGCAGTGTTTGAGAACACCCAGGCAGGGCCTGAGACAGCTTGGAGTCGCCCAGGGTGGGGTGTGTCTTCTAGTCCCTTCAAGCAGTCCTTGGAATAGATTTTTTGTTACTGACATTTCTGTATAGAATGAAAATACAGAAAGTACATAAACAAGTATGAGCACAGCTCTTGGAGAGGTGGCGTGGCTGTCAGTTTCCGTGGCAGGTCCGATTGGGAAGAGACAGGGGTCATTCATTCATCCAGTTTATCGAGCACATACTGTTTCGGGCACCAATTCTTTTGCCTCTTTTGACAGTGTTGAGACTGAAACTATAGAAAGGAACCAATCAATGTGTCTTCCCTCTCTCCTTCCCTTCCCTCCTTCCACTTATCTGTCCATCCATTCACCCGTCTGTGCATCCACCCGTCCACTTTCCTCCCTCCCTGTGTGAAGAGCTGACAACCTCAGAGCTGGCAAGGACCTCGCTCACTGTACATGGTGCCCCCTGGCCTTCCCCTGCAGGGCTGCCCCCCAGGGGCCCCAAGACCTCCTTCTGATCCCCTCTGCTCACTGGGGCTGAGTCCGCCTCCCACCCTGGAGAGTGCTTCGCTCCTGCCCTGGGGTGCTGGTTGTACTTGGGCTGGCTCCTCTGCCTGGGGAGGCACTTGTCACAAGGCAGAAGCTGCAGTGCCTGTCCCTGCCACCAGCCTCGGAATTCTCCAGAGGCTGCAGATGCCCCTCTGTGCAGACCCTACAGACTGCGCATGTCCCGGTCAGGGATGGTCCTTTGCCAGCTTGAGCTGTTCCAGCCTAGACTGTCAGAGAAGCCTTCTGGGGGTGACTGCTGGGTCCACAGGGCTGGGGGGGAGCTCTGGACCCTCTTGCCCAGAGGAAGTCAGCTGGACTCTAGACCTTCCAGCACCCCCCACCCACCTTGGCTGGGTTATACTCAGCCTAGGGTGTGACCTCAGAGCTTCTGGTGGAAGCCCTCCCCCCATCTGAGTGGGAGGGACCTTCACAAACCCCATTTGAAATGGAGGCACAGTGCGACAGCCGGATCCTGGAGCTGACATGCAATGTGACCCTAGGAGAGTAATGAGACCTGCTGGTTCCTTAGTTTCCCCATCTGTAAATCTGTAAAATGGAACTCTAATGGTACAGGCTTCCTGGGTCATTACCCTGAGGATTGAAGGACGTGGAGCTGGTTAGGGGCCTGGAGAATTGCTTGGTGTGGACAGATGGGCTGCACTTGTGTTTATACTGTCCCCAGCATGGCCGCCACCCAGCCCCACACCCCACACACAGCAGGCACCAGCTCACATGACCCACAGGCACTTGGCAACCCCTGACCTCCCCAAACCTCTTCTGCTCATGGGGCTGCCCTGGCATCCCATCCACAGTGCTGCCTCACGCCCAGCAGGGCCAGGAGTAGTCACTGTGGTGACCTACATGCTTGGATCAATGGCTCATGGTGGGAACGAGAGATGAATCTGGGGGACTGTTTCGCACCCTTTCTGACTGTTTCACAGTGATGCAGGTTTAGGGTGCAGACTTAGCCTCCACTCAGTCCCAAGGGTGGGAATGCTGGGTGGGGGAGCTCTCAGTGGACGTCTCAATTTTCCCCAGATTCAGAGAAGAGAAAACAGAGGGTCTGAGAGGAGCCCTGCAGCCCTGTGTAAGGGACTTTCTTTTTCCAGCAGGCCAAGGGAATGACAACAGTCACTCTAGCTGGAGTTCTGGGTGCCCATGAGATCTGCAGCCACACCCCTAGGGGGCCCGAGATCCTCTCCAGGCCAGCACAGACTCCTGGGAACTCTCCCTGGGAAGCTGCCGGGGTCCTGGGATGTGCTTGGGATCAGGCCTGCGAAAGGGCCTTGACTGGTGGTGGGAACCAGCTGCTGGCTCCAGCCTGGGCTCGCTGTGAGGCCCAGCCACACCATGTCACCTTCCAGTCCCTTTGCCTGCCTGTTCCCCTCCTCTGCCTGTGCCTGAGAGATAGCTGAGGCCAAGGCGGCCAAGGGACACCTCTTTGCCTGGGTGCCCATGGCTGTCAGATAAAGCCGTTGATTCAGGCACAAGTGGGGTATCCAGACGACTTTTTCAGCCAAGGGAGGCTTTGCCCCGTTGTCTCATTTGCCTGAAGGGGTTGATGAGCTTAGTACATGTTTACCAAGCACCCACCACTGTGTGCCGAGCTGACCATTGAGGAGGCAAACCAGTTACAGGCTCTTCCCTGGACACCCAAGTGGTCACACTTAGAGCTCCAACCCAAGGGAGAACAGGCAGCTCATGAGAGAGGCTGGAGCAGCCTGGGAACTCGGGAGAAGGTGGGGTGTCCCCAGCCAAGGCATCTGAGGAGGCTTCCAGGAAGAGGTGGCTTCTGAGCAGACCTGATAGGCAGGGAAGATATGTACCTAACAGAATGGGCAGGAGGGCATGGCCAGGTGGGGAAAGGCTTAGAGGTGGTAGAGGCTGCCTGAGGCAGAGGATGGGGTGGACGCTGGGGAAGGGAAGGCATTCACGTGGCCGGGGGCTGTGACCACCAGACATGAGGGCTGCTGGGCAGGCAGAGGGGAAGTGCAGTCACCTGGACAGAGAGGCTGGCCCCTGTGCCCTGACTTCTACCTCCAGCACCCTCCTCTCAGCCCAAATATGCACCAAAGGGCATGTCCCTGGTCATGAAAGTTATACATGTTTATTATAAAAACAATCAGAAGATGGAAGAGCGTGAACTGGGGAGACCTCAGCAGTCCTGTTGTCACGCAGAAGCAGTTCCTTCCAGTCTTTTTTCTATCCCTCCACATGAGCATGACCCTCATTTGTTATTTTAAAAATCACACCACTGTATTGCTTGTATAGCTTTGTGACTTCATATTCCCACGTAAGAACATATTGTGACATCTTGCTGCTTTGTCAGAAGTATTCCTTTTTGAAATGTTAAAGCGTATCCGTCTGGGAAGGGATGATGACCACCCCACCCAAAGCAGGGGCGTGAGAAGGAGAGGATGGCGCAGGTAGGTAAGATGGAAGGGACAACGCCTCCCCCGGTGTCTGCTCCACTACCTGTCAGCACTGTGCAGAGAGCCAGCAGGAGGGACAAGCAGCCTGCAGCTTCCCAGCCTCCTCTCCTTTGCTGGGGCTGTTCCTTCTTCCAGTGTCAACATGCCACATGGCAGCTCTTGTCATCATGGGGTCTTCATTTATCTGATCACCCCAGCTATAGTGGGGTCCCTCCATGGCATCCTACCTCACACCCAGTCTACTGTGAACAGTAACCTGGTCATTTATCAGAACTTCTCCCACCCCTGCCGACTAGAAGCTCCGTGGGGAAAGGAATTATGCCCATTTTGACCCAGCACAGGGCAAACAGGTGCTCGTCACATTGGCATTGAATGAACTGTTCCTTTTGCTATCCCCCTATAGTCACCTGAGGCCACAGGCTCAGAGGGGCTCTGCACTTGGTGTGATGAACTGATGGTTCTAGAACAAGGTTCTTGAATTTTCATTTAGCACAGGGTCCTACTGGTCTCACATCCTGCCTATGAATGTTCTGGGCAACTTACAGAGGCCCGAGAGGGAGCCTCCCAACATGGGCCTGTTCCTCCTCTGGGCCCTTTTCTATCTGTGGGGTGCTGGACTGGCTGTCCCGTACTGCCTGGGTTAGGTGAGGGCAGGGCTGGACACACTTGTGTGAGCTAAGTAAGTGTGATGCTCCCCTGGAACGGGGCCTTGGCATTGTGGTCCTGAAGCTTCGGAAGATAGGCATCCAGTGGTGACGGCCTGCGAGGACCCCTGGGCTGCCTGAGCCTCCTCTCCCCTGGAATAGAAATGGCACTGTGTTTGAGGAAGGTGGGGTGTGGAAACGCTTGCATTCTGGGCTTAATGTGCTTTTAATAGGTCACCTGACCTTGGGTGCTCATTGAATTTAAACTGAAAAACTTACCTGTTGCAAAGCTCCCATGAAATAGTGGACAAAAGAAACATTATAAACTGTAAAGTACTGTGAGCTGAGCACGTGTGTGTGTGTGGGGGGGGGGTGTCCAGGACTCGTGAAACCTCAGGCTACCTGGCTAGGTGTCAGACAGGCAATGTTTTGTAAAATCCAAAGGCCTCCATGTGCTTTTCCTGTGATGTGGTCACTTTTCTGGGTGGATGTGACACATGTGGGCCATTCTTGGTTCTTGGACGGTAGGTTCCATGGTGACATGGGCATGGTATGAACTGAAGGAGTGCTCACGAACCAGCTGCTCAGTCTTTGGAGATGTCCCTGAACCTTCCAGAGCCTCACTGAGAATGGAAGCTGTGTGCCTACTCTGCCCACCTTTAGGGTTGGGACTGGGAATCTACAAGGCTTTGGAAAGACCACAACCCTCATATGAGTCAATAATTCTCAGTTGGTCCCTGCAGCCACTCAGAGGGATGTTCTGACTTTTCCAGAACATTCTTCAGGTGAGCAGGGAAAGCTCCCCAGGCCTGGCCTCTCCTCTGAGCCCAGCCTCCAGCTGGGGAACAGTGGGGCCTCTTCCTCACCAGCCCTCTGACGTGCTGATGGCCAGTGTGTGTCCCCGAGAAGCACACTCTGTGGCCTAATTTGAGAAAACAATGGGCCTCAATCCATATTAATGACCCTGGAGGGACCCGTTTGGTGCCTTTGTCTGCAGTGAGCAGGCTGCAATCAGCAGGGCTCTGGGGGCTCTGGCCTAATTTGGAGGGACAGGTTCTATCATCACCCTTGATTCGGGTGACCCAATCTGACAGGCCCACGACCCCCTGTATGGATGTCTACGTCAGAGACGGACTCTTCCCAGCAGCCCACCCTGGCAGTCTGGGGAAGGGGGAGGGGAAGGTAGTGGCCATGGGGGAAGTTTGGGGTGAAGCGGAGGTCACAGCCAGCCCCCCTGCTCGGGTAGGCCTGTGATCGTGGCCCAGGGAGAAGCAGGGTATTGATTAGATCAGTGAATGGTGTGGAGGTTGCTCCCCCCGGGCACGCGCTCCCGACCACCCACCAGCAAGCGTCTGCTGCCTGCCAGTGCCGGGACTGGGTGGGGACTCTGGGATCGGCTGGCTGCCCAGGATAGGCCAGGCAGGAGCCCAGGAGCTGGCTCTGGGGACAGGCAGGCAGGGCCCAGCCACCCCCACTTCCCCAGGAAAGGAGAGAATAGATTTCGGCTGGCTCTTGCCTGAGGTCACTGAGATATCTCTGCAGGTTTGGGCTATGCCATCCTTTTTGTGCTATTTGAGCACCTGTTGGGGGCCAAGCATCACCTCATGTGGTTCTTCCCTCAACCTTCAGAGGCCACAATCCCCACGCTCTAGGTAAGAGGACCTATTCAAGGTCAGGAGCTGGTGAAAGCTGACAAGGCAAACCCAGAGACCAGCCCTTATGCCCCGGATCCTGTCCAAGCCCACCCGGAGCCCTTGGCACGCTCTCCAGGCTCTGCTGTGCAGGCCTGCTGGGTGCAGGTGGGCTTCCCCAGAATTGGAGGCTGAGACAAGGATTTCTGTCTGCTGTTTGCTATGGGCTGAATTCTTGAGCCCCTCCTAATTCCAATACAGTTGTGTGTGTGTGGGTGGGTCAGGGATTGAGCCCGCCGAGGAGGTTTTTGTACATCTATTTAAGTGGCACAACAGAACACACAAAAACAAACTTTCAGTGGGGTCAGTCCCTGACCCCCTACTGGAATGTGACTGTTATAACTCCCATATGATGGCCTTTGGAAAGTAATTAGGTCACAGGGGACCCACGACAGACAAGTGCCCTTGTAAGGACAGACCTGAGTGAACCAGTTCTCTCTCTGTGCTCTGCCAGGTGAGGACACAGCGAGAAGATGGCTGTCTGTGGCCTAGGAGGCCCTCAGGGCCACCACACCTGCTGGGTCCCCAGTCCTGGACTCCAGTTTCCAGAAGAGAGAGGCTCTTTCAGACACCAGCCTGTGGTAATGCTTCAGCTGTCTGACTGCCCTGGGGAGGGACTGGCATTCCAGGAGCTGGGCTGGTTCAGGTTTGGGCTGACTGAGGCTGCTCAGATCTTGGGGCCAGCACTCCCTGGGCACCTTCTCGAGGTATTGGCGGAAGCTCCACGCAGGGTATCAAACCTCTGCTCCTGGATGGAGTTCAGCCTCCATGGGGGCAGAAGGCTCCACCCTGGGGGAGGAACTGCAAAGCTGCATGGCAGGGGAGTGTGGGCCTGGGAAGAGGAAGGACAGGGACCCCGGTGTGCTCTACCACAGTGATGTCCTCTGGGGTTTCCGTTTGCTTTTAGGGTGAACTCTGAACTCCTCAGCAAGGCAAGGAAGGCAGGCCTGGATCTGGCTCTGCTCCCTCCTGCTGCCGCTCTCCCAGGCCAGCTGCCCCTTTGGTCCTGCCGTCCTGACACACTGGTCCAGCCTTCTCCATCACACCTTGTTCACCCTTCCTGCCCATGGCCCCCTCGCCTGTGGAGCCTTCCTGGACCCACTTCCCCACCTAGGGATCCCAGGTGACCCTGGAGCCCACCCTTTGGACCTGCTCTGCTGTCCCCTAGAGTGACCTTCTGGGCAGGTGTGTGCTCATCCTGTCCACTGGAAGAGGGACTCTTTAGGCCAACAAGCTTTGCTGGTCCCCAAGGGGTAAGAAGGTCAGTAAGATCATTAAATAATAATAAATAATAAGCAAGATAATTTAAATGCAATAACGTGCCTTCTCATCCCTGGGGCCCAGAAAAGCATCTGGCACATGGTAGGTCAGTATCTTCTCCTAACCCCACAATTGAAGAGTAATCAGTCAAAGGAGATGTGTGCGCAATTCCTATTCTGGAGTTTTCTGACCAAGAAGAAAGGTAATTTTTACAAATACGGTCAACCTGTGTCAGTCAAACACCCAAGCCTTAGCTCATTTCCTAGTTGTATGCTCACTGGGGCAAGACCCAGAGGGAGCAGAGGTTGTTCTCCCCCAACCCCACCCGCTGCCAAAGATAGTGTTGGAGATGAGGTTGTACCACCACCAAATGAGACAGCCTAGTGTTATTTATTTGATTTAATTTAGTCTATTTCAATTCAAACACAGTGAATTCAACTCGATGCAATTCAGTCTTATCTAGTCCTCTAGTCCACTGAGCAAGTTTTCTGTGTACCTCTGAGGGGTGGCAGGCTAGCCCAGACCCTGTCTGCAATGTGAAATGCAGAGGAAGTACACCTGCTTGTCTGCCTTCTGGGCCTCCCCTGCACAACTCTCAGGGAATGAGTGCATGATGAAGTTTGATACCACCTGCCTGCAGGGCTCCTTGAGTTACCCCCTCAATGCCCCTGTCCTGCAGGCTGGTGTGGCCAGGATAGGCTTTATAGGGCAGGCTGGAATGAGGACAGAATTGATTCTGGAGAGAAGAGGAAAGGGCAGCAACTGTGTAAACAGTGGCCACTTCACTCCCCAGGAAGGCAGAGGTAATCAACTGCTACATAACAAACCACCCAAAACACAGGGCTTAAAAGAATGCCTGTGTCTGTGGCCTCACTGATGAGGCTGGGCTCAGCTGGGTGGTTTTCTGCTTTGGGTTGGGTTCACTTGTGTGCCACTGTCAGCTGCAGGGTAAGTAGGTGGCTTTGCTGGTATTGCCTGGTTCTCCCTCATTTCTTGGAATTGGCTGGGACATCTGGGTTGGCTTGGCTCCATAAATCTATGATTCTCTTACAGGCAGCCAGGGCCATGCAGAGGTGTGAGAGACCATGGAACAGCACACAAGGGCCCCAGGGACCTGGAGTTAGCACTTTGCCACTTTCACCGTGTCCTGTTGGTCAAAGACTCAGAGGTAGTCCAGATTCAAGAGGTGAGGAGATACATTCTCCTTCTTGATGGGAGATCCTACAAAGTCCCATCACCAAAGGTGTGGATGGGCAGGGCATTTGCCCTCAATCTACCACTTCAGTCCTGACAGGAGAAGGTACCTCCCATCTGCCACGTTGCCTTTGCCCTTTCCCCTGGCTTCTCCTAGACCACACACAGCCTCAGTGACCCTGTCTTGCTGGTTCCTGTCTGTATCCAGGCCCACATGGGCAAAGTCCATGAGAATGCCCTTTCCTGGTGTCAAGGCTTAGGCCCCACACTGGCCAAAAGGCTCCTATGTGGGGTCTCAGGTTCCCCTAGGAGGATGATGTGTCGGGCAGGACAGGTCCTCAGGGACAGGCCCCTCTTATTGGGTTTTTCAGGCTAACTCATTCTTCCTCAGGGTGCAGTGAGTGGTAACCTCAGGAGCCTGGTGACAACATGTGACTTTATGGCCAAGGCTTGCTCCAGAGTGGGCCCTGCTTCCACTCCAGTCCAGTTTCTGAGAACCCCCAAGAGGAGAGTCTGGCCTGCTCTCAGCCTGCTGCTCCCTGCTGCTCTCATGAGGGCAGGCCGCTGGCCACGCAGGCAGGAGACTGGGCCTCGGTTTCCCCATCTATGCTCTTGGCAACCAGGAGGCCACGGCAGTGAGGAGTGGACACAGCACAGTGTGCTGGGTCGGGCTGGGTCGGGCTGGGAGGCTGTGAGATTATCCGATTGATCCCAGTTTTCCAGAGGTGTGGAGTGTGAGTGTGCAGGCCCAGCCTCACCTGGCTGGCAAGAGGGCCTGCAATTCCCCACACCCTGGGGTCAGCATCTTCGTGTGGTGAGTCCCAGGGCCAGCTCTTTGGCTGTGATGGTGTCGTTGCACAGGGCCTGCCTCAGGAGGGTTTGACATTTAGTGCAATGCTGCCTTATCTCCCTGGAAAATTCATTGTCATTTTTGAGCAAGGGCTGGTATGTTCATTTTGTATGGGGCCTTATAACTTATGTGGCTGGTTCTGTTTGTGACCAGTGTCAGATGGCACCCATACTGCTGGCAGGCTAGATCCCCCACCCTACTCTCTGGTCTGGGGCTGGATCAGGGTCCCCCAAGGACTGTGGCCTGGTTCACAGCCCCAATCCGCTTCCTCTCAGTTCCTGAGAGTCCCTGGGTTTCAGCTCCGGCTTTGGAGGCCAGGCTCCCTGCTGCCCCCTGCCCACCCTGACTGTGGCCTCCCCCCCGCCCCGTGGTAACCTCTGGGCCAATGGGGGAAGGGACCAGCCACCAGCCCGTCAGCCCGCTCGCCTGTCCCATGGGCCAGGTGGTGTGGTGGCTGCCGGGCGGCGCAGGCCAGCTTTCATCCTGGCCTGAGAAAGCCCTTGGGCGGCTTTATTCCGGCCCAGCCCCACGCCGGCTCCTGAGAAGTATTGAAGGGGCATTACTCAGAGTGACACATTCCATTTCCCTCAGCAGGGACAATGAGGAAGACCCAGTTCAGGAGATGGCGCTGGCCTTGTGCGCGGCTGAAGGTTTTTTGAGAAAAATGTAATAGATGACAATGGAGCACTTTGTTGTCGTCGAGGGCGTTGGGCTGGGGCTGGGACGCCGAGGGCTTCATCATTCCTTATGATGAGAGGAGATTTAGTGCCCTCTTTCTTTACTCTGTCAGGGAGAACAATGTCGGGGGAAAGCGGAGGTTTCCCATTATAAATCACCATAAGCCCCATGGAAATCCCTCCCCGCCCTGGGGTTTGAGTGGGCAGACACCGAGTACAGGGCCCCATGGCCCAAGCTGCCTGCGGCCGGCTCCGGGGCCGCCTGGATAGCGGGCGGGCGGGCGCGGGGGCTGGGGAGCTCGCGGCCTGGGGCCTGCTCAGCACCCGCCATGGCCTCCCCGAGGCCCCCACCCGTGGGAATCAAGGCTCTGGAAAGGCCTCTGATCTCCACCCCGAAAAGCAGGACAATGTCATGGAAAATGAGAATGGCAAGGCCTGCCCATGCCATCCAAGAAAGAATGGGGTACTCGGAGCCCCCACCTGGGGCCTGGGGATCAGGGCATCCGGAGGAAACACCGAGTGTCTGGCTCAGTGACTCCATCAAGGTGCCACAAGCAGGAGGGCCTGCTGGTCCGGACCCTGGCACCGGGTTTACAAGGAGAAGAATGAAGTCCAGAGAGAGGCAGAGACCTGGGCCAGCCACATAGTAGCTGGTGACAGAGCAGGCCAGGGCTAGGACCCAGGCCTCCTGGGTATAAACCTGCCTCCCGCGGGCTACTGAGACCAGCCCTTCCTTAGAGCTGTGGGTTCCAGAAGTGAGATCACGATGGTGCAGGGTTTGGGGGGATGGGGATCCTTATCTACCTTCCCAGCAGGCTCACCTGGGGAGCTGCTGCTTCCTCGCCTGCCTGCATGCACCTGCTTTGGACCAGAGCAACAAAGAAGATAGGGCAGGGCCTAAGACTGGGGACTCCTGACTCCACTTGAATGGTGGCAAGGTCTTCATGGAAGGGCCACTACATGGCCCTTTTGCCAAAAGACAGGACTTTTTTTGATTTTTGAAAGGTCTTGGGTGTGAATACCGTAAATTATTGCAACCCTCCCAGTGAGGAGTGGGGCAGTACCCCATCCAATCCAGGAAACATGCGACTATTCACTCTAAAGGGAACAGGTAGTGACAGTCTCTGGTGACAGTCTGGTAGAGATCTGCTGCCCAAAATTCCAGGCTAGGTCAGGTTTTGATGCCGCGTAAGTTATGAGAAAATTCTGGGATTCAGAGTCTTTTGGAATTCAGAATTTGGATGCATGTCGTGAGTCTGTATGACCGTCAGTCTGGCTGTTTCTGGTTCATGAAGCTTGGCCCCAAGTGCTACAGCCTGTCACTCTTCTGGCTTCCCCCATTCTCTCAAACTCACACTGGCTGGCTGCTGCCATGCTCCCTCTGCCTTACTCCTGGTTATCTGGAGGAAAACCAGTTTCACCTCTGCTAATGACTCCCCACGTGGCCTGCAGGAAAGGGCTGCTCCCACCCTCCCTGCAGGGCTATTACAGGGTCACATGCGATCAATGTGTGGAATTTGTTCAGCACCTGGCCTGCGTTGCTTCCTAGGAGCCATCATGTCTGCTGCTGTCCCAGGAGGATCACAGTTCACCTGCCAAACAGGCCAGGCTGGGCCTGCAGCGGAGCCTCCTGCGGCCCCAACTGTCCCCCAGCTGTGCACAGTCACTTCTTCCCTGGCTGTGCCAGTCTCCCCCGAGTGCCCTTGCTGTCATGCCTGCTCTGGGATTTTGGCCTCTAGGCCTTTTTGTTCATATCTTCCCCTTGGCCTGACGTTCTCTACCCCATCTTCACAGGTTCTAGAACTTTATTCCATCAGGGACCAGCAGCTCAGTCACCCTGGTCTGTGAGCCTGGGTTTCAGAAATGTGGCCCTGGTGTCCACAGGGAGTGTCCAGGTGCTTCCAGTCGGATAGTGGCCGGGTGTGCGCATTGCTGAGGGTTCACAAAGCAACCTCAAGGCCCCTGCCTGGACCTGCAGAGATAGGGTCTGAGAGGGGCCCAGAAACCTGCCCTGCGTACCGGCCTCGGGCCATCTTACAATTAGCCATGGCCATGAGCCCAGACCCTCCGGTTCCTTCTGTGCTTTCTCTGATCCCACCTCCGAAAGGGCATGTCGATGGCATCTCACTTCAAGTAGAATAAACTCAGCCTGCTTCTCATGGTCTACCCCTGCCAAGGTCATCTCCCTCCCTTTCTTCTCCTCCAGCCCCCATGGCCAGATCACGAAGGGACAGATCACTGCCCCAGTACCCAATTCAGTGTGTGGCCTGTGGCAATTGCTGGTCAATGCTTATTGAATGCTGCCTATCCTGAAATCCGTAACACTGCTATTGCCCTAAAGAGGTCTGTACCCGTTTTCCTGGTGACTGCAGGTGAGCCCCTCTTGCTGAGACCACTAGTGCCTCCTAATCATATCTGTTGCCCAAATTTTTATTTGACTCAACTATCTTTGACCTGAAGCAATGATTTTCAACCTATGTGCCAGAAAAATTTTTTAAAAACATTCATTAACTTTTTTCCAAAAGAAGGTCAAAGCATAGTTAAGTATATTCTTCTTATTACTCTTTTTTAAAATCAACACCATCTAAGTGTTCCATTGAGGTTTAACTATAGGTTCAAGTGTGCCATGAGACCAAAAAGGCTGAAAAACATTGCCCTGAAGGCTACGCCTACCTTCTCGAAACTCCTTCTTTTCTTGGCAATAGCTTCCCCTCACCCTCTCCAATCTCTGCTGTTTTATCTCAGCTACTCTCTTCTCAAGACTCCGAGTCTGGCCCCGTGTTCTAGTGCCAGGGCAGAGTAAGGCTGCAGGAAGTGGGGTCACCAGCTGATGGCTTTTCCCAGGCCTACAGCTGAGATCAGCTGCCCTAAATTTGTACCTTGCAGGTGTCTCTCCACCTGGGTCCTGGCAGTGGTCATGAGGGGTGGCCCTGACCTTCACTCTTCACGGACCTTCCTCACTAACTCTGTCCTCACTAACTCTGTCACTCACCTTCCTCACTAACTCTGTCCCCTCGGAGTGGACGGGAGGTATGTGGAGCTCGTTTTCTTAAACTGCAGCCTCCTGCTCACCGGGGGGCTCCAGGCTTCCTCAACCGTAGACCGGGCTGATAATCCTCCCAGCGGCCACCACGTTCCTCGTTTATCCGCTGTGAGTTTGTTCTCAAGTCAGTGCCCACCACGGGACAGGCTGGTGCGCTTTGGTGCTCAATCTCCTGTTACTGACTCTTGTCCTGTCGTGCTGGAAAACCCCTGGGGAGCCGAGGGGGCACTTGCTGCCCGTCCTGGCCTTCCTTTGGCCTTTCCCTCTGTGTGAGCGTTAGCTACAGGCCGAACTGCAAGGCAGAAGGTGCTCCTGAAGCACCTGGACCCCAATCCCGCTGTGAAAAGTGTGGCCATGGGTCACCTCTAGGGGTTCCGCCCCACCCTTTAGTAACTTGCTGACTTTTATTCTCTCCCTGATCCCCAGCTCCCCCCTTCCTTTCCTGTCCCTTCCCTCCACCAAAAGGCCAAAAATAAACACTTGCCTAAAGGCCAGGTTCATCCACTTTTACTTTTGTTTTTGTAACATTTGGCAAACAATTGCACAATATCTCCCTGTTGTCCTGATTTGCATTTTTTTTAGTTAACAATGAGGTTGAGCCTTCTTTGTGCGGTGAGGACTGTTCAGTCTTTGGTTTCTCTTCCTGAGCTGAGGTAGGTTTGCACTTTCATCCACCTTTGAAAGTGGAAATGGCCATGTGACTTCTTTTTTGGCCAAAGAAGTACAAGTGGAAGCAATGTGTGTTACATTTGGATGGACTGTTAAGACCCAGTGTAGACCAGGCAAAGTGGCTTACACTTGTAATCCCAGCACTTTGGGAAGCCAAGGTGAAAGGATCAGTTGAGTCCAGTAGTTTGAGATCAGTCTGGGCAACATAGCAAGATCCCATCTCTATAAAAAATAGGAGAAATTAGCTACGTATAGTAGCACATGCCTGTAGTCCCAGCTACTTGGGAAACTGAAGCAGGAGGATCACTTGAGCTCAGGAGTTGGAGGCTGCAGTGAGCTGGGGTCAGGCCACTGTACTCCAGTCTTGGAGACAGAGCAAGAGCCTGTCTCAAAAAGATAAAAGGAAAACAACAGTGTGTGTTCACTCCTTCCACTGTTTCCTGTTTCTCCAGCAATCTCAGAGCCTATTCTGAGATGGAGCTTCCAAAGCCTCAGTCCTTGACTGCTAAAAAATACCACTGATCCCGCCTGACATGGACTGTGAACAAGAAATATATTTTTGCTGTTTTAAGCTCCTCACCTATTGGGGGTGTTTGTTACTATACATAACCCAGGCTGTTCCTTATACACTGGTTGCCTATATTTCTTACTTTTTTCAACTGTTTTTTTCTTGTCCCTTGAAATTTTCTGTTGATTTATAGTATTGCTTCTTTATTAATTCTTTGGAGCTATTATGTTAAAAATATTAGCTTCTAATGATGGGATTATTTTGTCATCAGCTGAAAATCTTAAACAGGTGACTGACCCTAGTATTTGACTACTGGTATAGATTCAAATGTTCCAGAACCGGAATTGTCATTTTCAGCACACCTCTTTCCACGTTTAACTTAGCACTACTGAACTCATTGGGTTACTGTGGGTACGTGTTTTAACCACTTTATCTCTGAGGGTTCCCCAGGAAGTTCTAGCATTCAAAGCTTGGCGTTCTGCTGGCCCTAAGAATTCTTTCATTAATGCCTTTTAAAAATTAACTGGGTTTGGCTGAAATTATTACAGCAGTTTTTTTCTCAATGCGTGTGCTGTAGAACACAGCTCCACAAACCCAGTGTCTGGAAAACACTAGATCTGGAAAATAAAGTTTCACAGCCAGAGAGTTTAGGGAGCCCTGTGTGTGCATTTGGGGAAGGGAGAACTGGTTCAGCACCACTGGCAGGACAAGCTGTGTGGGAAGATCCAGTTAATCCTGGGGCCCATAAGTTCCTCACCCTCTTTTGCTGTGAGAAGCCTTCCTGTATCCCTGGTCAGCACACCGTGACATATCCACCATGTGGGAAAACTACCACTGGGAAAAGCTTATCTAAGGAGGCACTCCGGGAGTCCTCCATCACTTAAATTTGACCAAGGCTTAGACATAGAGCCCAAATTATTTTTATGAGGGTCCCCCATGGCTGCTGGTTAACCCCTCCTCTGAAGTGGGTGGCTTCCCTGCAGTCCTGTGGCTTGGCAGACCACCCTTCCACCCCGTCCTTGCCTGAGGACTGGCCTCCACAAGCCATCTGAGTTTCCCACTTCTGGAAACTTGCCAGACTATGCTCCAGGTTTGCACAGAGGACAGGTAATCCCCCTCACCTGGAGCCAGAGTTCTCCAACTCGGCCACACGTGAGAATCCCTGAGGAGCTTGAAAAACTCCTCCTGCCTGGACCGCACCCCAGACAGATTAGATCAGAACTGGGGTGGAGCCCAGGGACCCGTAAGTTTGTGAACTCCCAGGTGATTCCAGCCTGCAGCCAAGTTTGAGCACCAGGCTCCACGTTGGTGCTTTTGTAACTTAGTCCCACCTGTAAGGTGGGTGGGGAGTATGCAGAGTCTTGTGAGTGTGGGGAGTTTCAAGGTTTAGATTCCAATGTGCTCCACCCCCAGACAGAAACTGTGTTCAAGCTTCTGCAAGCCCAGCCACCAACCTGAGCAGGCCCATGTGCCCTGGCTTATCCCTTGCAGGGGTCCTGAGATGTACTGTTCCCAAGGATGCTGTGAGACCAGGTTGGCCAGAGGCATCTGTGTTTGTGCAGGGATATTGTCCAGATGATCTGGACAAGAAGCTCCTTTTTTTTTTTTTTTAGAAGTAGCTGTCTCTCAGTGTCACCCAGCAGCTTGTTAGTTTCATCCTGTGATCCTTATAAGTGGAACGGCAGGATGCGTTTTCCTTTTTACATTGGCTGCCAGGGAACTCAGGGTTAGTTTTGTCACTAAACCAAACAGCATGCGTGTGGCATATATTTGGATTCTGCTTCATCTTCTGTTTCTTCCCCTTGTTTTCCTCACCCACTAAATATCACAATGTATCATGTGCTTTTTGTAAACCAATTCAAAGCCTCTCTACAAGAAAAAGTAGGGTCATGTAAGAACACAGATGAACAAGTGAAGGACATAGGCTCCCTTTCTCTGGTTGATCTTTAGATGTGGCGTTTTGGCTCCTCTCTCGGTGACAATATGCAGGTGCCAGCCCGACCTGCCACCTGCTGCGGGCCAGCCTCCTCCCTGCAGCAGTGCGTCTCTTGTTGCCCCTGGCTGGGCAGACTGCCCCATGGTCTGCAGGTTTCTTGGTCTCAGCGCACAGGGACTCCACACTGCGCACTCTTCAGCCCTCCGCTTAGACTGGGCCTCTCTCCTCCTGGCAAAACTAGCTGTCAGGTACAAACTTTCAGAGACAGTCGGGTGATGTTGTTTCCTGGCTTTGCGACTGCTGCCCCAGAACTCTCCCTTCCACCAGTGGCACTCCTATTTCTCTCTACATGCCCAAGAGGGATGTCTGGAACAGGGTGGGAGCCTCGGGGGTGGGCTGGTCCGACAGCCAGAGAGATGTCACAGTCCCCACAAGGCCGTGCCGGGCTTCATGTTTCTGAGAGGCTGCATCTCTCCAACTCCTGCTCTGTGCTAGATGGGACCCTGTGCTCAGCCCGGGCACCAGAGGGGATCATGGGCTTAGAAGTTCTCCTGGAGATGCGAGCAAGTTGAGACAATGTCTGTGGTGTCCCCATTAGGGCTTTTTTGCCACAGATTATAAATCGTCCCAGCTTTCACCTGGACCCCACCACTTAGGTGCTGTGTAACTCTAGGCAACTTCCTGGCCCTCTCTGTGCCTCTTTTTTCTCATAAGTAAAATGGGTAAGCAGAGCAGGCCCCCCACGGGGCAGGCAGTAGAAAAGGCATAAAGAAGCACAGAGAAGCTGGTCTCACAGGCAGTGAGCACTCAGTAGCCATCAGCCATATACGCACTGGGATGTCTGCACCGCACAGTGGGAACTGCCCTGGGCTGAGAGCCAAGCAGGCAGGGGCTCTGAGGCCAGGCTCTGCTGTGTGCGGGCAGCCCCTGAGTTCTGCTGGGCCCATTTTCCTGCCTGTCCAATGGGGCCCAGGTGAGACTCACCTTGCAGGAGGGCGAGGCTGAGGTGAGAAAGGACCGAGGATGCCTTCGCCACTGTGCCTGTGCCCTGCAGCTGGCCAATGTGTGATGATTGGGGTGGGGGGCTATTTGGGGCTTTCCGTCTGTACCCTCCCAGGCTTCCTATCCTTGCCATACAGCCAGGGGGTTCCCAAGCTCCCTCTCCTGACCTCAGCTTCCAGCTTGGAATTCCAGAAGCCATAGTGGGACCCGTTTCCTCCACCCCAGCTGGAGACCTGAAGAGTGGTTGGCTGGGCCCTACGTTGTCAACTGCCGGGGCAGCTGGCTCCAGAGGCTGTTGCCACGGAAACCCAGACTGATGTTCTCCCAAACAGCTCGATTATGTGTGGTTTTTGTGCCGAGTGTCCCAACTGAGCAGGCCAGGTCGGTGGCTGGGGAGGGATGGGGGCTGCAGGGCAGCCTTGGGGAGGGAGTCCCCTTCAGGAGCCTCAGCCCTGCCTTGGCCTCTCCTCAGGGAAATGGTCCAAAGACACAGAGATTTGGGAAGAGAGAGGAAGGGTGTGTTTGGAAAAAATGTGCTGAGGTCATCAGGTTTGCTTCCAGAAGAGCTTCTGTGGGAGGGGACGGGTCCAGCTTGCGTCTCTCTGGGAGCCAGGGAGATTCTCGCGGACTGCGGCACCCACTCACAGACCTGCCACTAGCACTCAGTGAGAGGGGACCCAAGAGGTGCCCAGTGGAGGTCTCACCCCATGCACAGGACGTGGGGCCATTTTGCAGAGGGTCTCCAACTTCCCTTGCCTCACAGAACCTCAGTCTGCTGATCTGTCAACTGGATTCAGCATTCCTTGCCTGGCGGGTGCCAGGTGAGAAGGTCTAAGCTAAGGGGTTCCAGCAGTCGGATCAGTGGCTCCCTTTCTGAGAGGCTAGGGATGTCCCCTGAAGGACGGCAGGCATTTTTCAATAAAAGGAATTATGCAGTGTCCCCCAATCCAAGACATAAGTTGTTTTGCTTCTAAGAAAGTCACCGGAGCCAGACTTAGTAAGACCCAGGCACCTTGCTTCATGGACAGTTAGGTGCAGGCTGCAAAGGGCCCGACCAACAGGGATGAACAAAGTGGGGAATCCACCCAGCGGGGGCCCCTTGCTGCCAACCTGGAAGATTCTCTGACTCCTGAGCACTGGGGTAACTGCAAAGGACTAAAAACCAGGCCCAGCCAAACTGGGTCCCACATTTGTCCTGTCCACATGAACCTGGAGGGTTTGATGGGTGACTGGTGCATGCAGGGATCAGCTCGCGAGCTGTACCATCTCTTGGAAAAATCTTCTAGCAGGACGAGAGTGTGGAAAGGAGGCTTTTCCATGGCTCAGAAGTAATTCGGCACATTCTAGGCAAGGACAGCAAATAACACCCACGAGGCGCCACTCCCCTCTCATGCGCCGCAGACCTCACTGCCTGATGACAGCACTCTTTCCGGCAGAGTCTAGACTCTCCCTCCCAAACCATCCCCAGCCTGGCCACCCCCAGCCAACACCCAGCAGACGGGTTTGCATACGAGACAGACCCTTTTGCCATTTCTGTGCCAGACGTTGCCCTGCAGCAGCAGTGTCTACAGATGCTCCCCAGCCCCCTGATGGGTAGCGGCCAGGACACTTATGCTCTGGCCTCCCTGAGTGGAGTGTCCCTCTGCTGCCATAGCCAGTCAGACTTGCCAATAAGTGCAAAGCAGCCTTACTCAAGCTCTGTGTCTGTAAATAGCCCAGGCAGCCTACAGATTCTGACTTGGCAGATTTGGGGCTAGCCTCAGACTCCACCTCTCTGATCAGCCTCCCAGGTCATACCGATTCTAGGGGACCATATCGGCATAGCCAAGGTACAGACAACAATGAAATTATAAAACGGAGGCAAAGAGAATGGAAGAGGAACAATTCAAGAAACCAGAGACGAAAGCCAAGACTGGCATTTCGACTCGATGGGAGTGGTGGAAGAGGTTTTTCTATGCCACAATGAAGAACCAGGAGAGTTGCAGTATCATTCTCCCTCACTATTCAAGAGAGTTGCTAGCCTTTGTTCCTCCTCCGCATTCCCAGACTCCAGCTGGTAAAAGGGAGAGGAGAAGAGGGAGAGGTTTGTGCCTCTGAAAAAATGCGTCCCTTCCAATGGCTTGGGAGAGCTGGGCTGGCTCAGGCCAGGCTTGGATCTCCTGCTCTGGGCAGGAATCAGCCTTCTCCCATAGCCATCCAGGCTCTTTACTCTGAGGACCAGTTCCCTTTTCCAATGAAGGAAGTGCGACCTCTGGGAATCTGTTGCAAACCCATTGTTCCAGGGACCATAGTTGTATAAAACATGACCCCAAATTTAGTGGCACAAAACCTCCGTTTGTTATGTTCATAGATTCTGTGGCACAGGAATTGAGACAGAGAATAGCAGGGGAGAGTCTCTCCCTCACATGTCTAACAACTGTTACGGGTTCTTGGCTGAGACCTCCTTTGAGGCAGTTGGCTAGAACACCTGCACGTGGCCTGGGCTTCCTTACAACATGGCGACTGGATTCCAGCGGTGGGACCTGAGGGTAGGAGGGAGGGACAGAGAGCTGAGGTGGAAGCTGCCTCATCTTTTATGACCTTGAACATCATACTGCTCTGCCTCTGCCGTAATCAACTCAAGCCAGTTACAAAGTCCTGCCTAGGTTCAAGGGGAGAGGAAATAGACTTTACCTCTTGAGGGGAGTGACAGGGCAATGGGAGAGCACATGAGCTGGAAATATTGTTCTGGTCATTTTGGAAACTATGATATGCCACAGGCTGTCCTCTAGACTCTGTAATTTACTTTCCTGCTGCATGCAAAATACATTCCTTCTTTTACCTACACCCACCTGTCATTCCATCACAGCATCAGGCTCCAAGTCCAAGAAACCACCCTCTCCCCAACTTTTGGGTGTATGATGGTCTTCAGAAGTGGTTTTCTGGGCACGGCTCCTCCATGAAGCTTCCCAGGTAGAGTTCCCCTTGATCTGAGAGCAACTGTCCACTGAGAACAAATTATGTTCTCCTGACACCCAAATTCAGAGGTGGGACAGGCACTTTAGACTCTCCAATTTAGAATAGGTAAGTATGGTAAACACATGGAAGTAATTTGCCCATAGCATTTCTGAAATCTACACAGGCCCATCTTGCCAGATCCCTGCTGGGGGCTCATTCCTGCTGCCTGAGAGTGAGGCACTGTGGCTTTTGGCTGTGATCTTCAGGCTCTTTATTCTGTCTTCTGAATCAGGCTTTTTCTTTTCTATAAAAAGTAGCCCATGTTTGTGGTTGAGTCACTTTCTCAGCCTGCTTCCTGCCCATAGAAGATTTGGAGTCCAAAGATTTCCATTTACCTTGTACCATCTCTGTTTCTTTTAGTCTATGATGATACAATCACTTTTTAAAACTTTGTGGTTTTTTTCTATGGCATCAATTTATAATCTGCTCTGCTAAACAAGAGCTTGGTTCACAGATCTCTTCAAGATAAATTCTTCTCTACTTTGGGCTTCCTGTGAGAGTACTGTAGGAAATTGCATTGAAGACCTACGAAGAACTTGTAGAATAAGAGGACCTGTGAGGTATGCACTTAAGGTCCTTAGAAGGACTTTTCTTTGCTGGACAATACTCTGTGGCTCCACCTTAGCCCTTTCTGAGATCTTTCCAAAGGCTCTTCCAATTTCCATCTGAATTTGATCATTGCTCTGAAGCCTTTTCTTAATCTGAGAGTATCGAAGAAACTGGGAATGAGAAACCACTTGATTTAAAACCCCAGCAAGTCTTGGCTTCTTCACATGTAATGGCTCTTTCCTTGGCTTGTCTCCATTCTCTCACTTTTATAAGCAGCAAGAAATCCGCCCACTGCCAACTCTTCACCGAGGAGGTCAGACTTCCATAGACCAACCTTCCCACTGATACCAAATGTGAACTTTGGAAAAAATTACAATTATCCAAGGATTTTGGAGAGTAAACAAAAGCAGAAAAGTTGTTGAAAAGAGTAAAACCTTGAAGTAGAGATGAAATGGAGGTGAGTTCTTCACTGTCCGTGCCTTGTTTCTGGGATGGGCTTCGGAGCAGTGTGGCACGAACAGGAGGCTAAGATGCCAAGAGAAATCCCACCACTTTTCTGGCAAGACAAACCAGGGAAATGAGCTCATGCAGTCAAAGCTGACACTGGAAAGTGAGGGGGAAAACTCAGAGGGGAGAAAAGAGGATCTCCTAATTCTGCACATACCAACTATATAAGTCTCAGCATGACCCAGAACTATATATACATGGACAGACTTGAGAGCATAGCAAAGGCTTACATAATTGAAATTTCAACCACCATTAGGTAAGACAGAGCTTACAGTATTTGTCTAATCAGGCTAATTGCTAACTAAAACAAAATGTCAAACAATCTTCAGTGGAATATAATAAAACCCAGAATCAACACAACGTAATATTCACAATGTCTAAGATACAATTCAAAATCACTTGATATACAAAGAACAAAAAAAAGTGACTTATTAACAATCAATAGATGCCAACCCCTAATAGCCCTATGTTGGAATTATCAAACAAGAACTTTAAAAGAGCTTTTTGTAATGATGCTCAATGAGAAAAAGAAAATACACCAAAAATAAATGAAAAAGTGATCAATCTCAGTAGAGAGTAAGAAATATAAAAATGACCCAACCGAAAGGAAATTTTTAAATGCAATGTAGGATATTTTTAAAAAATCATATAGTCCAGGCTCGGTGCCTGTGGCTCAACGGGCTAAGGTGCCAGCCACGTAAACCTGAGCTGGTGGGTTTGAATCCAGCCCTGGCCCGCCAAACAACAATGACAGCTGCAACCAAAAAATGGCCAGGCATTGTGGTGGGTGCCTATAGTCCCAGCTACTTGGGAGGCGGAGGCAAGAGACTCACTTGAGTCCAGGAGTTGGAGGTTGCCGTGATCTGTGATGCCATGGCACTCTACCCAGGGGGACAGCTTGAGACTCTGTCTCAAAAAAAAAAAAAAATCATATAGTCCAAAAGAAGGCATGAAGGGGAAAATGAAAAAACAAAAAACTTGAGAGCATAGCAAAGGCTTATGTAATTGTAAGAAAGAATAAAAAACTCAGGCGACAAATAGAAAAAAATAATAATATGTTAGATCTAATCTAACCATGTCAATAATTACACTAAATATTAATAGTATAAATATTTAGTTAAAAGAAAAAGGTTATCTGAATAAAAATGGAAAACTCAACGATATACTTCGAAGAGACGCATTTTAAACATAAACACAGATTGGCTGGGTGCAGTGGCTCACACCTATAATCCCAGCTCTTTGAGAAGCTGAGGCAGGAGGATCACTTGAGCCCAGGTATTCAAGCCAAGTCTGGGCAACATAGCAAGATCCTGCCTCTACAACAATAAAAAACCAGCTGAGCACAACTACCATGTAGTGATTGTGACACAACATTTCAGCCTGTGTAACAGTGAGATCTGGTTTCAAAAAAAAAAAAAAAAAAGACACAGGTTGAAAGTAGATGGATAGAAAAGGGACACGCCACATACCATGTCAGTAGTGAGCCTAAGAATGCTAGATTTTTCTGTAGAGTTTCTATTCTGTACCAGAAAAAATAGACTTTAAGACAAAGTATAATAATTGAGGTGGAAAGGTACATTTCATAATAAGTAACAGAGCGATTCATCACAACAATTTTAAGTGTTTATGTATCTAATAGTAGAACTTCAAAATGCATAAGGACGATTGAAGGAATCAACGTGAGACATAAACAACTTTATACACATAATATTCAATTCCTTTTCATCAAGCAGTTGATAGAAGAATAAAAAAAATCAATAACTACATAGGTTGTTTGAAAAACACTATTAACTCCCCACCTATAAATTAATATTTATAGAAATGTTCTTCAAACATTTTAAATTTTTCATCATTATGAATGTACAGGGTGTTCATAAAGTTTGTGTGCTGAACTTTATGGACACCGTATAATAGTTAGACATATTTATGGAGTAAACATGATATTTTGATACAAGCATACAATGTGTGTAATGATCTAGAAACTGCTTTTACACATGGTGCATTCACCAAGATAGACCATATGCTGGTCCGTAAAAGAAGTCTTAACAAATTTATAAATACTGAAATACTACATAATAACAAGAACATATTGAAATATGCCAGATGCAGTTAAAATAATAATTAAAGGGAAGCACATCTTTAAATGCTTATATTTGAAAAGAAGAAAGGTCTAAAATCAATAAACTAAGATTCCAGCATACAAAGCTGGAAAAGAAAGAGCAAAATAAACCAAAAGTAAACAAAAATAAGGAAAACTAAAAGATATAAGCAGAAATCAATCGAACAAAATACAGAAAGATAATAGGAAAAAATTGACAAAGCTAAAAGCTGGTTCTTTGAAAAGATCAACAAATCTGATCAAAAAGAGAGTGAGTGGGGAAAAAGAGAGAGTGAATACAAATATCAAGAATAAAAGGAGGGGCTATTAGTACAGATCCTACAGACATTAAAAAGATAAATAAGAATACTATGAAAAACTTTATGTCAAAAATTTTGGCAACTTTGATGGAATTTTAAAATTCCTCAAAAAATATAACTTAACAAAACAGAAAGAAAGGCCATGTGCAGTGGCTCATGGCTGTAATTCTAGCACTCTGGAAGGCCAAGGTAAGAGGATTGCTTGAAGTTGAGAGTTTGAGACCAACCTGAGCAAAACGAGACCCTGTCTCTACTGAAAATAGAAAAATCAACCATTGTGGTGGCTACATCTGTAGTCCCAGCTGCTCAAGAGACTGAGGCAGGAGATTCACTTGAACCCAGGAGCTTGAGGTGAGCTATGACAATGCCACTGTATTCTAGCCTGGGTGACTGAGTGAGACCCTGTGTCAAAAAGCAAACAAACAGAAAACCCCCAACCAAACTAAACCAAATCAAACAACAACAAAAAAACCCAAGAGAAAAAGAAAGAAAAAGAATCTAAAAATCTCTACCTCCATTTTAAAAAATTGAACTGAATTTATCTTTCAGAGAATGGTGACAGAGTCTGCAGATATTGCCCCAGAAGCAGGCACTATCATATCCCTTTCTCTTCCACTTACTATTGCAACCAACATAAGGGTTATTACTACCATAATAAATAAGCAAACAACAAATAAATAAGTAAATAAATAATTCTTATCAAAAACTTGTATTAGTTTCATACTGCTGCTATAACAAATTACCACCAATTTAGCTGTGGTAAAACAACACAAATCTATTCTCTTATACTTCTGGAGATTAGAAGTTTAAAACTAAAGGTGTTGGCAGGGCTGCGTTCTTTCTGGAGCCTTCAAAGAGGAATCTATTTCCTTTCCTTTTCAACTTTTAGAGGCCACCTGCATTCTTCACATAACTCTAAGTTCCTGCTTCCACTGCCACATCTCCTACTTCTGACTCTGACCCTCCTACCTTCCTTTTATGAAGGCTCTTTAGATTCCATTGTGCTCACCTGGTTAATCTGAGATAATCTTCCCATCTCAAGATCTTAGCTCAATCACATCTGCAAAGTTCCTTTTGTTACATAAGGCCACATATTTATAGGTTGTGGAGCTAAGGATGTGGCCATTTGGGGGGGCAGTCATTAATCTGCCTACTATAGTGATATAAAGTGATCATTTTTAATGCTCATTGATTCTGTGGGTCAGGAATTCTGACAGGACACAGTGGGGATGGAATATCTTTTTTTTTTTTTTTTTTTTTTTTTGATTCCTGAGACCTTCATTAGAAGATTCAAAGGCTAGGGGCTGACATCAGCTGAACGTGCACTCACTCGTATGTCCAGCAGTTGATGTGAGCTTTGGGCTGAGATTTACCTGGGGCAGTCAGCTAGAACACCTGCATAAAAGTTGCCTGGGATTCCTTACAACATGGTGGTTGGGTGACAAAGGTGATGGTTTTGACAGAGAGAATCAGGAGCAAGTTGTATCCCTGTTTATGACCTAGCCTTGTTAGCTCATCTGCTCCATTCTCCTTGTCAAGGTGGTCACAAAGTCCCACTTAAGTTTCAAAGGAGGAATAAATAGACTCCATCTCTTAATGGGGCATAGTAGTGTGCATGGGATCAGAAATACAGTTATGGGCATATTTGGAAACTCCAATGGCCAGAGATGATCAGTGATTGAGATTTGGAATTGCTGCTTTTTTATGAGTTCCAGGAATTGTGTTAAGTGGGCAACCACCCCATGAAACAAGACCATCTCATAGTGACCCACATCAAGTATCTACTCAGTACCTGCTTTCCTTGTCTCTATGCTGCTCTCATTTAGGGGGGTCGTGCAGTTTATATGGGTGAACCTGAGCTTGATCCTCTCCTTATCCATCTCTTGGGCCAGGAGCCCAGACTTCAGTCGGGTCAGTGACTGACCACAGATTGGTACAGGCCAGTGGGATGCAAGAGAATGGTTCCTCGAAGTTTCTGTGGTGAGATTTCCTATTTGTTCAAAGAGAGGTCTAGGAGGGGATAGCTCCCTCCCTCTGGACATTCCCCTGGGCAGGTGTGAGGTGGGGTGAGGAGCAGCATAGGCAGAACGGGGCAGAGCCAGGACGCTTTGCAGTAGATGTGGTACCTGGACCACACTGATCCTGATGCCTTCCTGGCCCCAGGTGGTCACTTGCAGCAGCCAGCACTTTTCTCAATTGTTTAAGCTGGTTTGAAACAAGCTTCCTGTTACTGGGGGCTGTAGGGATCCTTACTCACATATAGTATTCTGCAGCTGATTGCACTGAGGCCCAGAGAGGTGACCACAATGCTCAAGTGCATAAGGATCCTGGGAGATCTTGCTAAAATGCAGATTCTGACCTGGTAGCTCCGAGGTGGGGCCTGGGACCCCACAGATCTAACAAGTTCCTGATGAAGTGGACACTGAGAACCCAAGCACCTCACTTAAGGGATGATGTGCCCAAGCCATACAACTGTGAGCCAGAACCAGGTTGCAAACCTCCAAGCCATCTTCTCTTTATCACGCCTGAAGCTACCTCTCTACTCCATTCACATGTAAGGTAGCTGATCCCAGGAAGTCACTTATATAGCCCAGGACACCTGCTTCTTGCCATCTGAGGAGCCTTGTGATATCTTAGGCCCACAGAAGGCCACCTGCCCTTGTCACATGCTCAGTACACAGATCTGAACCTGCTGGGTCCTTGAACAAGGACAGCATTTCCCTAAATTCCCTTCTCATAAACCACCACAGGGAGTATCCTTCATAAAAATGCAGATTTCCAGGCCATGTGCAGTAGGGGTGGGGCCAGGGAACTTGTATTTGTCACAGCATTTTGGGAGTTTCTTATGATCGGGCAAGTCCGAGGAACTCTGACTTTGGAGATGTGAAAACATGTTATTTATTTTTGCCTAGGATGTATTATTTTGCATTACAGTCAATATTATCATTCCTGTATTACAGAATGGGAAACTGAGGCACAAGGTGATTTCTCTAATCCATGCCAGAGCCTGAGTCTAAAGGGGTTGGGACTGGAACTCAGGTTGCTAGGCTGACCCTGTTTTATTGCAAGCCTTTCTGAGATAAATGTGAGGACGAGCAGCATCCCTGAGCTCCTGGCCACCAGCACAAACGTGCTTTTCAGGTAGTGGAGGCCCAAGACTAGGAGCACAGAACCAGCGTGGGTTTGGTCCCTGGCCTCTGCATGATTGGGTTAGACATCTGCATCCTTTCTTGTCTCTCAACTCCACTGTGGCAGTGGGTCTGAGGCATTCTCTCCCACATGGAAACTGTGGGCTATTCATCCTGAAGGGTTCAAGGGTGTAGGACAAGATGTGCAGGACCTCAGCTCTCAAGACAGCATCCCTTTTTCCCCAGCAGGGGTCAGGGTGGTTTATGTGTGTGTGTAGCTTTGTTACTCATCACAAACAGTGAGATGCGCTGGCTTACATGCTCTGTGTCAGTTCACATGGTCTGCGCTGGCTCACGTTGTCTACCTAGACTGGCTTCCTCTTCGGGGAAAAAGTGCAGACCATGTATGACCCCTCATACTGCATGGGTGGGAGCATCAGGGACACTGGCCTCTGCATTGCACAGGAGTGACAGCACCATTTGTGTATAAAGAGTGCCCCTGTGGCAAAGGAGGCACAAACTCACTGTTTCAGGTGAGCAGTTGCATTGTCCTGGCTTCAGAGACCTAGGTGGGCCCAGGTTGTCTGAGGTGATATTCCTACATCAAGCAGGCTGCTGAACTGCTGACCTCCAGGGCCACATGAAACTTAGACTCTAATTGTGTGATTCCAGATAAAACATGCAGACCCTGGAGTGCAGACCCACCAGGGAGGGTCCTTGTGTTGGTTCATTGTATGTGTCACCTTGCTTAGGCCATGGAACCTCGTGTCTGGTCAAACATTATACTAGAGGTCACTGTGCAGATATTCTTCAGATGAGCTTAACATTTAAACCAGACAACACTGAGTAAAGCAGTTGTCCCTCCATAATGTAGGTGGGCCTCATCTATCTCATCTGTGCCTACAAAATTACACAGTTAAATCAGTTGTTGGCTTAAGAGAAAAAGGAGGTCCCCAGAGTGGGAAGGACTCCTGCCAGGGACGGCTTGCAGGCTCTGCACTACTGCCTCTCCCCTGGGTCTTTTTTCTCTGCACACACACCCTGTTGGTTCTGTTTCTCTGGAGATCCCTGACTGACAGTGTTCTTCAGTGTCTCACAGGACCCCATCAGTAGCTGACTGATGGGACATAGGACTCAGGGGGCACAGACTGACTGGGGTATAGGCCTCAGGGGGCACACAGACCAGATGATGGGCACAAACGTGGCCCAAGGCCAACTGAAGAAGCCTTTTCTGACAAGTCCAGTGGATGAGTGAGTTCTGGGGACAGAGGGAAAGGGATCTGGCCCCTGCATCCCCAGGGGTCACCCCTGACTCTGCCCTTACCTGTGGAGCTGTCAATCAAGGGCGCTGGTGGGAAGAGCCTGCCCCAGGCTTCTGCGACTCTGGAATGGCCTCGTCCTGTTTTTCTTGGAGGAATCTGAACTTGTGCCTTTGGTTTCTCAATGATGGCCACAGTACATACAGCCATGCTTGGAGGCAGGGAACAGGAAGCTGGAGCACAGTGGCTTAAATGTGCGGCTGGTGTGGCAGCCTCACCTTACCACTGCTGGTCTGGGTTCCTTCTGCTCTCTGCCTCACCAACCCTGGCATGTGACTTTTGTCCTCATGGTTGCAAGATGGCTACCATCCTTCAGACGTTGTTTCAGGCTTCCTTTTGGGAAGATGAACAGGGAAGGAATGGGAGCATAGCTAGATGAGGACAGCATGTCCTTTCAGGAAGCCCTGCAGACTTCTGCGTTCTGCTGGCCAAAGCTGAGCCTCATGGCCAGCCCTGACCACAGGAGATAGAAGGCATTAGCTGGTCGCAATGCCTTTCTGGACAACATTTTATTCTCTTAGTAGGAAAAGAAACATCTGGTGGGCCATGAGTGATGTCTGTCTCACATATATTTGATTAGGTAACAAGGAAGAGTGACTTTGAACATGGCCTAGATAATATTTTCAAAATCCCCTGCCAGTAGTTCCTGTTCCCTGGAAGCTGTCACCACAGAATCGCTCCCCCTTCCCTCACTGCCCCCAAGCCCCAACAGCCTCACTTCCCGCCTTCTTCCTCTTACTTTTCTTCCCCGCTCTAGGACATCCTTCTGTGTCCAGAGACTGTGGACTTGGACTGACTGGTTCCAGTCCCAGCTTTGTACCTGGTGGTTGTGTGAAGACCTTACTGGCCCTTGCTGACCCCCTCTGGCCAATAGTAGTCACAGGAGAGAATGGGACATCACGTGTCAGAGGCCCAGCCTGGGGTCTAGCACACAGAAAACATCCCACCCACACAGTATCTGTGACTGTTGTCATTGTGACCAAGGTCACTGTGAGAGACTGAGGCTGGGGCTGGTCATCCTTGGTGTTTTGTGCAGGCTGGACTAGGCTCAGGGCAAGCTGTCTGGGAGGTGGAGGTGCCCCGTAAGCTTCTTCCTGTAGCTATGTGAGGGCCATGATCTGTAAGCCACTGACTACCTGGTGTGCGTGGGCAATAGACTTTACGTGCTGCTGTCTGAACTACACAATCAGTGAGTTCTAGAATTTGCTTTTGTTTCTTTTCTCTCTCTCTCTCAAAAAAAAAGGAAGTGGCCTACAAAATTACAAAGTTAAAACCAATTTGATCTTTCCTTCCTTCTTTCATTTTTTCCTTCCTTCCTGCTTTCCTCCTATGCTCCCTCCCTTCTACCCTTCCCTCTTTTCTTTCTTTCTTCTATCCATCCACCCAAACATCCATCTGCCCATCACTCCATCTGTCCATCCATCATCCATCCATATATATATAATCTATCCATCCATCCATCCATCATCCATCCATCCATCCATCCATCCCTCTACTCATCCATCCATTATCCATACATTCATCCTTCCATCATCCATTCATCATCCATCTATCCACTCATTCATCCGTCTATCCATCATCATTCACTCATCATCCGTCCATCCACTGATCCATCCATTATCCATCCATCCATCCGCCATCCACCCACCTGCCCATCACTCCATTTCTCCATCCGTCCATCCACCATCTTCCCATCACTCCATCTCTCCATCCATCCATCTTCCCTTTCCTTCCTCCCTTTTGTCATTTGGCTCCTGATGTCCAGCTTCTTGGGCTTTACCCAGACAGCCTTGAGTTGGGGACGCAGTCACCCAGCTCCATGCTAGAAATACCCCTGGTGTGAGGTGAATTACTGCCCCCTACATTAGCTGGGCTCTGGCCTGAATAACTGCCCTTTGGAGAGAGAGCCCCAGATGCCCCACTGCTGGCCTCAGAAGCTTCTCCTAGAGCAAGCATCCCCTTCCTCCAAGGATGCAGCCCCCACTTGGCTGTGTTCAAAAGGCTGATGGGGGCTTTTAGGGACACTTTCCCCCCAAATAATCCACTAGTTCTATTACCAACCTCTCCTCATTTCCTGACAAATTGTCCAACCCCTAACAAAGCTTGTCTTATCTAGTTCCATCTCCAAGAGGACTGTCAACCAGCATCAGCAGAACTTTCAGGAAATCACCTATTGTGGCTAAAATTTGCCCTTTGAGAACTGTTTAGAGCCCCAGGAAGCAACAGCAACATGCCTGGAGACAGCACACAAAGCAGGCCCTGCCCACCCCACAGGCCCTGGCAGGGGCTCCTTTGCAGGAGGAAGTTGCAACCAAACCACTCTCCAGCTTGGTTTTTGTCTCATGCTCTGACTGATCAGCAGCCCCGCTGGGGCCCCATTGGAAGTTCCCTCATCAGATCCTCCCTCCCAGGACTAATGGGCCTTGAACAGCCTCCTGACCAGTCCCCACTGATACCAGCCCTGGGAGCCTCAGGCTCAGGATTGCAGGGGTGGGGCTGCATGGAGAGGCAACCCAGACTCTGGATCAGGGGAGCTAAGAAAGTGTGAGGAGGCTTCCAGGGATAGCCCGTACTCACTGCAGAGCCGAGCCTCTCCACGGCTGCCTGAGAGCAGAGCTGAGGCCAGAATTTGCAACTTGCCAAGGATGAGCACAGAGGTGGCCCCTGCATGAGGTGGGTGGGCTGCCGGCCAACATTCCGGAGTCCTCACCTGCCCATCCGCCCGCAGCAGGGCTGAGCACACCCACCCTGAATCTTGGAGTGAACAAAAATAAATAAATAAGACAAAAAAGGATCCCACCAGATGCCAAAAATGAAGATAACACGGGAGGAAGTTTATTTTGATGAGGAAATCCCTAAATGCTGTTGAAACTATGCTTGGAATGGCTAATTAGCGTTTGGGGAGCTTTGAAGGAAGCACTATCTGGCCGCGTGGCCGCCCTACCAGCTCTCGCTGGCACTTATCTCTTATCTGCAGGAAACGGCTCGAGCTTCTGAATCCGCAGCAGTGCCCCAGAGCACAGCCGTGACTCATGCCCGGGTGGCTGGACAAGCCTGTGGTGGGGACGCAGCAGCAGCTTGGGTCAGGCTTCCCAGAGCGAGGTGGCCACATGCCCCCAAAGCTGTGGGAAGAGAAAGTTCCCTGGAATGCACACTGGCTCTGCCATGACTCAGGATCTAAACACGGGACAATTTACCCAAGGAAAGGGATGGGTGCCTTGAGGAAGCAAGAGGCAGATAGTGTTTCCAGGGCCCAGGTGACACTTGGCTGTGGCCTGACCATGAGTGTGTGGCCAGTTGGAGCTTCCAGATGCTCTGTCCTCCTTGGAAATGAACGTTTTCCTGCAGGGCCCATGGCAGAGCCCTGGACACAGGAAGACAGGGCTATTTTTAGAGGCGAGCCTTCAGAGGTAGGCTCAGCTGACCCCAGCCCCTCCTGCCCTCTGGCTCTGGCAGGAAGAGCTGTCGGAAACGCCTGACTTGGAGGCCTGCAGAATTCTGCTAATTCCGCCCCCACTGGCAGGCAGGGTGGATACAGACTCAGTCAACCTTGAACCCCGCCAGGCCCAGAGCAGAGACCACACAATCCATATGGTGGTAACTTGGGGGTGGCTGCAGGACATTGCCTTCGTTGCCCATTGGTGGCCAGACCATAGGGCCCATTGTACCAGGAGCGCTGTTCAGGCCAAGCATGTCACATGACTGGCTCTGTTCTTCCTGAAAGACACAACCTGGGTTTAGCCTGGGGGCAGTCTGCCTTTCAATGTCCATAGTGATACAAGGGGCTCAGGGACACTACCCAGGCCTTGTAGGCTCCACAGAAGGATGGCAGAGGGTGTTTGAGCCTTTCACCTCTGAACAGAGGTCTCATTGTCCCTGTCCCATAGGGCACAGCTGCAGCCCTGTGCTGCCTGGTTCCTCAGAAACCCAGATGAGCCACCTGCCGGTGGTCCACACCGAGGTGCATGCCAGCCAGATGCATACGGTTGAAATTTTGGATGCAAACATTCCAAAAAGGCACAGTATCCACATTCTCCACACTCTTTAGCCTCCCACACAACCCTCTACCCCTCAATCTAACACTACATCCCTAAACTTCAGAAATCAAAAGCAAGAGTCATGGGGTTGAGATGGAGGTAGAAACCGCAGGGTTGGGGAAGATGAGGAAGAAGTTTTCACTTCCTCACCTCCTAGGTTCTATGTTTAGAATTTCCACTTTTCACTTGGGCAGAGATTTTCCTTGTTCTAATGAAACGACCCTCCACAGCTCCAGCAGGAGTCCTGGGGTGTGCATTTGCCCCATGCCCTACCTCCATAGAAGATAAACTTCTCCAGACCCAATGAGGGATATGTCCTGGTCATTTTCTTCCATTTTTCACTGTAAGTTGCTTTCCCCGTGATCCCGTCTCTTGGGAGCACTGACAGCTGCTTAGCTGTCTCTGAGGGGCACAGGGCACCCTGGAAGGGGCTGCAAATCTGTGAAGCCAGAGGATTCTCTGTGGGAGGCCAAGGGAGTGGGTATTTGGAAGACCCTTCAAATGTTGGCTTCTGCCTTGTCTTTGCTCCATGGATGAGCAGTGGAAATAAACTCCTCATCCCCTGCTGGGAGAAGCAGAGACTGCTACCATGGTAGGAAAAGAAGTTGGGGGACTTGCTGTTCACTGCAACCTTTTTATAGGTGGGGAATTACAGGCCAGGAAAGTGGGGATATGCCAAAGGCCACAAAGTCAGTTGGTGGCAAAGGAAGGCCCCAGAAACAAGGTCTTTAGCTCTGGAGGTTGAAGACTAATGACCACTTACAGATAGTTCCAGCTTTCTGCTTTCTGGACAAATAAGATAGTTCTTCTAATTCCCCTTAAAATCAGGAGTGGCCAAATGACTTGCTTTACTAGTGAGTAGAAGCATATTGGGCTCTTGTGAGCAGAAGTTTGAGAACCAGCCTCAGTATGATCTCCACGGCAGTGGGATATTGATCCTCCATTAACCTGGGTCCCTGGGGCACTCTCCATTCCACCTGGAATGTAGGGCATGAGAAAAAATAAATCTTTGTGATCTTAAGTCAGGGGTCAGCAAATGCCAGCTTATTGGCCAAATTTGGCTCACCACCTGACTTTGTCAATAAAGTTTTGTTGGAACACAGCCCATTCATTTATGTACTGTCTGCAGTTGCTTTTGTGCTAAATGACAGAGCTGAGGAGTTGTGTCTGAGGCTGAATGGACCATAAAGTCTAGAATATACATAACTGGCCCATTACAGAAAAAGTTTGCAAGCCCTGCCTACAGTCATTGAGATTTGAGGGACTGCTTGTTACTGTAGCACGATCAAGTCCATTCTGACCCTTTCTAATTCTGCCCACATTCCGAACGCTATGTCACGAGTTCTAATGTTTTAAGACATGCTACACTTGCATGGCACGTGAGCGCTTCAGAGCTGTTTCCACTGGCTGGTGGTGGAACCTCCATTACAGCTGCCATTCTGCATGTGAGGGAAGGAAGGCCCAAGGAGCCGAGTGATGGGAAGCAAGTGATCACTCTGAAGTCACCTAGCACTTTGTCAGGCCTCTGACCCCACATTAAAAGGGGTTACTGAGTATTTGTAAGTTCTACTTGCACTGCTGAAACCAGACTCCAGAGGCAGACAAGGAAACTGTTTCTACCCCCAGCACCTGCAGTATCAGAGAATAGATGAAGAGAAGTTGGTTCAGCCCAGGGCAGAAGGAGGACTGGTGAGATCCAACTTCCCCATGCGGCCCAGTGCCTCTGTCGGCTTCCTTGCCTTGTGCCTGGTGCCCCACCTTCCAGGACTCATATGGCCCGGGAGCACCCAGCCACGGAAGGCAACTATTGCCCAGCCTGGCATGCAGGTGCCACAGACTCAACTGGTTTAGGCCCAAGGAGCGGAAGGCTGATGGGGTCCTGCCTGAGAGAGGGGCACTGGCTGCTCCAAAAGGCCCATGACAGCGACCCACCCTCCGCCTTCCCTGTAGCCCTGGCTCCCAGCTCCTCTCTCCCGGATATCATACCTTGCATTCCCCAGCATGGTTCCGACAGGCCTGAGAGTGGGGAGTCCTTAAGATGGTCGAAAGTTTGAACAGCTGCAGCACCCCCCCCCACAACTATCTCCAGTGGCCACGTGTTTTCCTTTCTTTCTTTCTTTTCTTTTTTTTAACCAACCTCTTGGGCTTATGTAACACACTAGGAAGTCAAAAAGCCAAGACTCATTATTGACAGCCCTGGAGGGGTTTGCGAAACACTTGCTATGAGGAAATCTTTCCATTGAGAAAAATTTCCTGAGTGTTCATGCTCCCCGTGGCTCTGCTGTGTCACTGGGGATGAGGTGGCTGGAGAAGGGGGTGTCCTAAAAGCTCCCTGTGGCTCTGTGTCACTCAAGCCTCTTTTGTCCTCTATGTCACTGTTCCTTTCACTACCAATAACCGATGCTGAGCTGGACACCTGCATTGACCCAGGTGGTCCTGTGCCCACTTTCCCGTGAGGCTGGGGGAGAAGACAGGGTGGTGAGGTCAGGGCCCAGCCAGCATGTGCCTACCCCTAACACCTTGGGGCAGGTGCAAAAGCAGACTCCTCCCTCCCGTATGCCACCCTGCCTTCAGGTTCTGCAGGCACTGAAGGACCCCACTCCCCGTATGCCACTCTGTGCAGGAGTGTATTTTTTAGGCCACTTGCTAGACTCCAAAAGGAAGGGGCAGCTCATCTGGCAGATGAGCTGGAGATGAGGCCAGCGTTCCACTCTCCCATTTCCCTTACAGAAAGCTGACATGCAGGCTTCCGGGCCCTTCTCTGCCATGTTGTCACCTGGGGCCCAGGAATCTGCAGATCCCAGGGCCAGCTTTCGAGGTCTAGAGGCCAGCAAACAGCCATCTTAGAAGTCTCCTCCCGGGCGGGCGCTACAGCCAAGCCACCCTCACCTACACAAACGCGCCTTTCACTGAGTCTCTGGAAACCCGAGACCATGTAAATCCAAGATAAAATTGTGTGGGTCTGGGCCACAGCTACAGACGGAGACTAGGCAGCTGAGGGGCCCCAGCCTCGGAGGGAACTCAATGAATTTGTCAGGGAACTGAAAACAGATGATTTCAATCAGCAGAGAAAAAAATGACTTCATGGCCACAGTTGACTGAAGGAGGCAGCGTTTGGCTGCCAGGCCCTGCCCAGGAGGCGCTTCCAGAACGCTTGGCCTCTTCCGCAGCCCCCGGCTGGGGTCTTCCTTGCGTGGGGCCATCGCTGCGCAGGCCGCCAGACAACCACGACCCGGCAAAGCGGCCCTGACCGGGGACGGCCAGGCACAGAGATAACCCTGCGCCCCCGCCCCCGCGCTTCCTCTCCGCGCGGCTTTCATGAATGGCCCCGCTTCTCAGACAGCCGATTGGCTGGAGCCCCGGACGCAAAGCCCAATCAGCGGCCGTGGCTGCCTAGTCTCCGCTCCGCGTGGGGCCTTCATCCTGCAGCCATGAATGGCAGCTTGGGCCGCCAGCAGCCACCGCCTACCTTTCAGGGGCCCCCTCCTCCAACAGAGGAGGAGAAGGGGATTTTCTATTTTTTTTATTCTCCAGACTGTTCAGGGTTCTGGTGCAATTGTGTCATTCTGAGGCTTGGCTGCAGCTCCTGACAATAGCCCTTGGGCTTCCCTGAGTCAAGATCTTGTGACATTGAAAGGGCCTGCATGGTTAGAAATGAATTTCTTCGCCTATGGCCTAGGCTGGCTCCAATTTCAGGGAAAGAATTGCAGCCTTCCAGCCTGAGCAGGCAGCACTGCTGGGGACAAAGGCAGGGCTGGGGATGGGGGGTGGGTGGGAGGGAGGTGGAGCCCCGTCCTGGCTTGATGCAGGGGGCTCCTGACATGTGCAATCTGCTGGGAACTTCTGCACATCAGAGGAGCGTGGTTACCCGTCTTGGTCACTGGCCTTGTCCTAGCCTCACATACCACGTGCATGTGAAGACTGGGCCCCGGTTGGGGAACCCAGTCATTCCATTGCATTTCCTGTTAAGTAGGAAAATATGTTCTGTTTTCTGATGTTATAAAGAAAGCATGTGTTTACAAATGCTCGTTAGGGAAAGCCTGGTTAATGGGCCCACTTCCGGCTTCCCCTCCCCAGATGAAGTGATTGTGGGGCTGACAGAGCAGGGCCCACTCTTAATGGGAGGACCCCCTGCTCGGGAAAATCAGACTCACCAGAATCCAGAATCCAAAGCTATGCAAATACCTCTTTTGCTCTCTTGCAAGGTGAATTGAGGCCAGGGTGAAGAAGGCCTTGAATGCCAGAGGGAGGAAGTATTTCAGCACCGTGGGGAATCACAGCAGGTTGGTAAGAGAGGAGTGGGATGTTGAGGCGTTTCAGAGAATCAGCTGTGTCCTACCAGGGACTTCTCTGTGTGTGTGTGGGGGGGATGACCCTTTGTGGAGCTGCCACATCAGGACTGTGCAAACTGCTTCCTGTGACGCCTGGTTATTACTCTTGGTATTATCCCCATTTTAAAGATGAGAAAACAAATGTTCAATGTAATCTGCAAAGGGTCCTACAATTTGGGAGCAGCAAGCTGAGGTGTACACCCATTGTGCCACATAGCCACAGGTGCTAACACCAAGCTTCATGTAACAAAGTGCAGACAGATCGCTGAGCATCATGCCTGCAGCTGAACCACTGCTGCAGAAGTTAAGATCAGAATTGGTGAGAAATGTTTATTCTCAGATTTCTACAAGCAGACTCTGGACTCTGGGGTTGTATGAGTCCATGAATGTGCCATTGGGGCCAAGTCTACCCAACTTTTTCAGGTTTCCAGTCATAGCATCTATTTCTGCCAGTGGTCAGCCCAATATCTGTTTTGTTTTTCTTTAAATCAGGCCCAAGTGAGTTTCTAACCAACATCTATTTTTGTCTTCTAGCTTAGCTGTTTGTGAAATTTGTGGTCTTAACTCCCATTTGCATCTTAAAAGTGATTGAGGACCCCAGGGAGATTTTGTTTTATCTGTTGATATTTTACCACTTTAGAAATGAAAACATAGACACCTGTGAAACACACAACTTGACAAGCGTACGTTCTGTTTGCTATCAGAGTGATGGTGGCACCACAGGTCATGTGGCCTCTGGGAAACTCCCCTGTGCCCTCAGGAAAGAAAGAAAGGAAAACAGACAATTCATGTCCTAGTGTCTTAGGGAAAATAATTTTGACTTCTCAGACTTCCTGAAACCACACTTTGAGAACTGCTCCACAGAGTGCAGTTTCAGCTGGGCAGTGGCTGCCTGGTGAAAACTTCGTGTTCCAGCCACGGAATGCCCCGGCCAATGTGCTGTGTGCTGTCCTCCACGGGGTTGCAGTGGTGCTGTCTGTGCATGTGTAGCATGACGGCTCTGTGGGTAGAGGGGTTGTGTGCAGTGGCCACATCTTGCCTCAGAGCAGTAAGGGCTACCTCCTTCTCCCCCGTGGACAGGCTGGGATACAGATGGAGCACGATGGCCCTTGTAGACAGGGCAACTCTCAAGGGTGAAGCAGGCTGGGTGACCAGTATCATGCTGTCAAATTAGTCTTGGATCATCTGCCTAGGGTCCTGGGAGAAAGCCAAATGAACACCACTGCAACCCTGCAGAGGACAGCACACAGCCCATTGGCCAGGGCATTCCAAGGCTAGAACAGGAACCTGGTTTCTGCTACTGTATCTTGGGGTCTCTTGCTGCTCATGCCTGAATCCTGATCAGCACATCAATCAGATCATTTTTATGCACCTGGTAGACTCCAGCCCTGGCTTCCTGCTTTTGTTCTGTTTGCAAGAAGTTGCATGAACTGTGCCTGAAAGCCCTGTTGAGCCTTTAGGGCAACGGTCACAACCCACAGGAACTGTATTAAAGGGCCACAGCATTGAGAAGGTTGAGAACCACTGCTTTAGGGGAAGCATGAGCTGGTGAAGCACTTGGTGCCAAATGAATTTCCTTAGCACTTATTCATGGAGATGTTACTGCCATGAATCAAACACAATCTGGAAGAAGGAAGCAAGGTCATAGCTTTGGGAGAGGAAGGGACTGTAGAACAGAGCTTGTGTGAGTGTCCTGGGGCTGCCACAGACATTGGGCAGTTCAATGCTACAGAAACTCTCTCCTGGAACTGGAGGCAGGAAGTCTGAGATGGTGGTATCTGAGGCTGTGAGTTAGAGTCTGTCTTGGGCCTCGCTCCAGTTTCTGGGGGCTCTGTCCTTGTGGCGGCATCACTTCAGCCTCTGCCTCCATGTCTCTCTGAGCACAGCAGAAGTGGGACAGTGAACCCTGGGCCAGGGTCAACCCCAGAGGTGCCCACAGGTTCCCTGGCTCCTTGCATGGCCCAGAGGCAGCATCACACAGTAGTAGCCCCTGTCCCTGGTCTCTCTGCATCTCTCCTCTTTTTAGAAGGACGCTTGTCATTGGACGTAGGGCCCACCACAGTCCAGGGTGATCTCATCTTTGAGATCTCACTTTGTTATACCCGCAAAGACCCCTTTTTCAGACAAGGTCATATTGGCTGGCTCCCCTTTTGGTGTGTGTGAGGGCAGCATTTAGCCACCATGGGGCTGAGTGGAGGAGATGGGCCGAAGGTGCCACCAGGACACCAGAAGGCTCCTTGGAGGAGAGGGTACTGACTTGGGTCTCAAGGGGCATCACTGCCAGAGGCTTGGAATGTGTGAAAGTGGGACCTTGATGGGCCTGGGGCAGCCAGGGAGACAATCGTGAGTCTGATGGAGGGAATGAAGGGGTGGAGGGGATGAGTGGGATGTAGGGCATGAGGGGGTGGAAGGGATGGGGGCAGAGGGCTGAGGGTCTCAGGATGAGGCTGGGCCATTCATATGTGGGGCCTGAAGCTTTGTCCTGAAGACCTGGAGCCCACAGGAGTTCTGCAGTGGCAGAGAGCTTCCTGCAGGACAAGGGTGGGCAAATGGAGCCCTCTCTAGGTTCAGAGATTCAGAGCTTGTCCTGGGAGTGGGTGCAAATGTGACATTCAAGGGGTAGAGGGGGAACTGTGGCCTTGGGTGGCCTGTGGGAGGACCCTGGGGGACCTAGGGGATGTCTATACAGAAGCCAGCATGAAATTGAGTTGGTGTGCCTTGCTGTGTTCCCAAAGAATAGAGGCAGCCCCGAGGGGCACATGGCCTCCCCAAACACAGTCCTAGTTTATTGGGTACCAGTGGGAGCCTAGGGGCCAACTGCACTTGTTCTCTGCTTTGTCGCCAGGGCTCGGCTGCTGTTGGCTGCCAGAACCTCCCAGGAGCACCCCTACACCCCTCACCATCCCGAGAATACCTCTTCGGGCCCCGAATACCTGTCCCCCACTCCCTGCCTAGAACAACAGGGCCATGGACAGGGCCTACCAGGGCCTCACCTTGGTCCTAGGGCCAATTTCTGGCTGATCAGGAAAAAAGAAGAGCCTTCAGCACCTCGTTTCTGGAGAGGTTGAGGTTTTTACATGGGGCCACACCTGAGCCAAGCTGCTTCTGTAGCCTCTCCACCCACCTCTGGACTTGGTGGGGCTGACTCAGTTTCACACCCAGCCGGATGTCCTGCTGCCATCCCAGACGCGTAGCCAGGCCCCCTCTATGTGCCAGACGCACCGAGGAAGGAGTCTGACTCGCTGGTGCGCTACTGACCTCTCATTGGAGGGTTAGTGGAAAAATATGGGAAAAGTGTATCCTTGCAAGTCTGGCCTTTGGGGGGCCCCCATGTGATCAGGCCCTGAATTGGGGGCTGGAGCTGTGGCGCCCTGAAGGCGGGAGTCCCTCTGCAGACCACCTTCTTCACTTAGCGAAGTAAAGTCTCTTTCTGGAGGGTCGGGCGTACAGTCTGGTTGTGTGTGGGAAGGTGGCCTGCCTGAGGCCCAGGGCAGTGAGGGATGGAGGAGGAGGTGTTCACAGGTGCGCTTCAAAGGGAGGGTTTGATCTTCCTCTCTGCCCCCAGACCCTCCGTGAGGGTCACTCTGGCAGCACTTCCGGCACCTCAGGGCTCACTTGTCCCTGTCTTGCTGTCTTTTCTGACAGGTGCCCAGCCAGCCGAGGTCCTGACGGGACCGGTGGGTGGTACAAGCATGTACAGTTCTCCAGGGGGCCTTGCGGAGAATATCACTGAAAAGAAGACATATTAGGGGCTGGAACCCCCTCAACAGCAGCCCCGCCAAGCTGGGCTTGAAACTGGGAAGGAATGTCTGGGGCGGAGAATTCTCTGTCTCTCTCTGTCTACCCCAGCCCCTCGCTCCTACCCCCTCTCTTCCTCACTTGCCTCCCGTCTCTCTAGAGGGCTCCTTTCCTCTACAGGCAGAGCGGCGGGCTCTTTGAATGGAGCCCTGGGAAGCTCAGGCCCCTTGCCGGCCCCTGGTTAATTAACAGTGAACACCGTGGCCTTGGGAACCAGGCGGTGGGCACTGAGGGGCTCAGAGGGAAGGGCAGAAGGGCCCGGGCAGACATAACAAGCCTGGCTGGGGCAGGGGTCAGCTGTGTGAGTGGCTGGTCACATTCCTGGGACGCCAGGCCTGGGAGGGCTGGGAAGCTGTTTGTCCACACCTGTCCAGCCTGGTTGGTGGGGCGGAAGGCAGCCAGAGCCCGGGCAGCCCTGGGGCTGTGCAGTGGCCTGGCGAGTGGGCTGGGTGTGTGAGCCTTTGTGCTGCATGCCTCACCAACACTGTCCTCCCAGACAGAGCAGGGCACTATGCCCAGAGTCCAGCAAGCCGGAGGCTTGACCTGTGGGGTTTGTCCAAGTGACTTCATGTCTGTGAGCCCTGGAGAGTGGCGGTCATAATGCTAGTGGTGATACATGTGAGCTGCTGGATCTGCAGCACCCCAGGACATCTGGACACCATGGTCCCATGCACTGGGCTGGGATGAAAGGGCATTCAAACCCTGAGCCCGCTGTTTGAGAAGCACATCAAATCCGGAGTGGTTGCAAGCAGCCCTGCACTGTGCCAGACACCTGCTGAACCCCGACTTCACTGCCGTCCTGCCAGAGGGGAAAAATTGCAATGATATCAGTGAAGAGCATTCCAGATAACTGCCCTTCCTTCCTGGGAGGTGAGCCTGCTGCACACGCACAGGTTGGCGCCAACCCCAGCAGGGTCCTCACGGGGGTAGTGGTGTTGAGGATTGAGGACCTTCCGGCTCTAGTGTGTTCCTCGTGCTCATAGCAGGCCCCGGCTGCAAACTTCCAGAGAGTTCTGAAGGCTTTAGGGAGATGCCAGTTCCTTCAAAACCTAGAAAACCTTCACTGAAGCCTTGGGAGGATGCCCTGTGCCTGGAGACTGGTGCCCTGACCCTGGGTCTCAGGGAGAAGAGTATCACTCTAGGAGCTGGATTCCCGGGGTCCTGCTTGCTTCCCAGGACGAGACCCTGGCAGGTAGCTGCCCTCTCTGGCCTTATGTTTTTTATCACTATTTTTTAGCACTTGTAACATGGGCACAACGTGAGAACTGCCCTCACCAGGAGCATGAGGACCGTCCACATAGACTAGAAGAGGCAGTTAACAAATGTCCGTGCCCATCTCTTGGCTGAAAACGCCGTCTTTAGAGGCATTTTCCCCCGTGTCTTTCCAGAGAGAGCGCTGCACATTAAACTCCGCACTCTGAAGTTCACATTCAACCACTTTTGCTGTAGGGAGAGACACCAAGGGTGAGATCAGACTCCAAACAGCAACCTCTTCCCCAAACACACATCATGAGCCCACCCTGATAGCAGGGTCACCCTGAGATGGGCTTGGGGAGCTCTCTGTGGGTGTCAGCATGGCCCAACTGAAGTCTCACAGGAGACGGAGGGGACTGGTCACTGCAGGGCATGTGCAGGTCTAAAGGACGACCCATTCGGCCCCTTTCCACGGGTGCAGGAGGGAGCTGGCTCATGGGTGCACAGTGTTTGTGAGCAGTGACAGGCACCTATGTGCCTGGCACCGTGGTCTTTTCCCCTTCTAGATCTGTACCACATCTGTGCTGGGCACGTGCTGAAGACAGGATGAGTGGGCAGGAGGGGTCAGATCCCCAAGTCAGCAAGGCTCCGTGTGGCCTGTGTGGCCTGCCCTCTCCCTGCACTATCCACGTGGCCGCCTGTTTCTGCTCTTCCCCATTCTAGGACCTCTGCTCTAGGTAGCTGGCTCCTGTCACTCAGGCCTCTTCAAGGAGCTGTCCCAGACCACCTCAACAGTGTCACCACTCCCATCACACTCTGTTGCTTCCTGCATTAACTTGACGGGATCACCAAGCCCCACTTGGCAGGTGGTGTGAGCCTCTGTGTCCAAACATCCCCTTTTCATAAGGACCCAGTTACGTTGGATTAGAACCCACCCTAACAGCTCATTTTAACTCGAAGAACTTGTAAGGGTCCTATCTCAAAATAATGTCACCTTTTGAGGTGAGGTACTGGGGACTGAGATGTCCACACGTGAATGTTGGGAGGATACCTTATCTTGCGCCCTCATGCTCTGGGCACTCCTGGCCCTGCAGGTAGCTGCTGGCCTGGTTTCTACCCTTTTCTCCTCCACTGGGACCTGAGCCCCCTCAGGGCAGGGCCTTTGTCCCATTTGCTGCTGTGTCCCCAGTTCCTAGGGTGCTGGCGTGCATTAGTCACTTCACAGATTGTCACTGAGCGGCTAAGGAATCCGTGACACAATCTATAGGTGCAAGGCCTCTGTGAGTCACCTGCCAGTTGGTGGCTGGGCCAGTTACTCTGAAGCCACTCTGTGACCTGGCCCTTTCCTGAGCCAAGCTGCCCTGGTACCCAGGGGCCCTGAGTGGAGGGAGGGTTGCCTGGGGGCTCTGACAACCCCACACCTAGAAGAAGAATCCAGGGGCTGCAGAGTGACAGGACGTGGCCCCACATTCCCCTTCAAGTCACTGCAGGTTGGGCCTTGGAGCTCTGGCTGTGCCTGGTGTGATCTGACACTTGAGATAACCCCAGAACGTTTACCTTGAGTCAGTCGGGCCTCAGCCAATTCCTTCTGGATGGGACACCTTCCTTCACTGTTACCTGCCTTTCCAAATTAACTTCCAAGTGGCCTTTGTCTGGCAGATTCCACTGGATTATGCAAGAGGGGACTTGCCAGAGAATTTGGGACCATCTAAGACTTCTGAGGAAGAGGCGCTGCCTGGGGGGCAAAAAGGCCTTGTCTCTTCCTCTGAATGTGGGGGATCAAATTAAAGCTTGTATACTTTCAAACTCTGTTTTTGCCCCAGTGTTTATCTAATTCAAAGGCCAAAAAAGCCTTAGAAGAGAGTGACAGGAGAAAGGGACAAACACAAGGGGGGAGCAGAGAGGGCAGCCTGGAAGGGGTGCAGTTTGCCCTGGATGGACCCTCCCTCCCCACTGCCCACCCATAGGGAAAGAAGCCAACCCCTGACCTGGGTCTGCACTCAAATTCCTGACATCTGGCCCAGGACAAGGATGTGGGCAACCACTGATGGGAACCATGGGAGGGTGTCCTTGCCAAGGGCTAAACACTCACTCCAAGGCATTTTCTCCTGGACACCCAGGCTTAGAGAGGGAGCATGAGCTGCCCAAGATCACACAGCAGCAGCAGAAGTGCTGGAGCTGTCTGGTGTCCACGTTCCCGGCTACCCCCACTTATAAACACCCCCCCCACCCCATTGAATGCAAGGCTCTCAACCTCCAGGGTGTGGCCACCAAGGTCAGCAGGCTCCAGGTCCTGACTTTTGGTGTGGGGTCTGATCTCTCCTCTCTGCCCGCTCCCCTGGGGAGTGATGGGAAGGGAGCACTTGGGCCCAGGGGTTTGGACATCAGGATATCTGAGAACACGTGGGGCCGCCCCAGCCTCTCCTCTCGAAGGCCTCCAGCTTCGCCCCATTCCTGATCCCAGGCCTCCTGCCGGCCTTTGTCTGGCCTTGGGTTTCACAGGCAGTTTTGGTCTTTTTCTCGCAGGTCTCAGGTTTCACCTCTTGCAGGGAGGATCCTTCAAACTGCCTGAACCAGTGACCTCCTGGGAGGTGGGTCCTCCCACCCCGCACCCTCAGGCCCTAGGAATTCAGTCCTGGGCCCTCCCTACCCCAGGGCTGGGGCCTCGAAGTAGAAGGACCAGGCCAGGGAGTCCAGAGGGCCGGGCCTAGACCAGGGCTGGAGTGGGGGATACCCTCCAGGGTGGGGACCGGGAGGCATCTGGGCCTGGTATGCGGCTTTCTCAAATGATCTAAGCATTTATTTAGGATTTCACAAGTGGAGAAAAGGAAAGAAAATTTCAGAAAGTCTCTGCAATTCTGCAAATGTCACAGAACATTGAGCCTTCAGGCATTGACCTCAGTGGCCTGGTGCAAATCTCAGCTCCTCTCACCAGTGGCTGTGTGGCTGGCGGGGTGGGGGGTGGGAGGGGCAGCCCTTTCACCTCTCAAGCCTCAGTCTCTCTGTCTGTCAAATGGGGGTGCAGTTCCAGCCTGGCCCCAGCCCCTCCTGTGTTCCCACCCTCCCCTTCCCAAGGACTCCCACCACCGACCCAGGGGCCCCCCTTCTCTGCTCCCTCCCTCCAGGGGGCCATGCCCTTCTGCCAGCACCTTCTCCCCACTTCCCCTGAGCACCCCTCACAGGCTCATGGAGGACCTAGTGCCTGTGTGAATCAGGCCCGCCCTGGGGCTGGGGACATGGAAGGGCTTAAAGGCGCCCGGATCCCTGCCTATCCAGGGCTTTGGTCCCATGGGATTGAGGGGTTCCTTGGTTTCTTCTTTTTCCTCTCTGCCCTTCTTCTGTCCTCATCGGTTCCCATGGATTCAACATCCTCAGGCTGATGACTTCCAAATTTGGCCCTGTAGTCATGACCTCTCTGCTGAACTCCAGGCCCACATATCCGGCATCCACTCGATGAGCTTACCCCCCGCCCCCTTGGGGTCTCTAAGACGTGTCAAGCAGAACGTGTCTAAGCAGGGTCTCTGGATTTCTCTCCCCAGGCCTCTCCTGGCCACCCTAGCTGGTCTCCCGTCTGGGTGAACCCCACCTTGCCTCTCCATGAGCTCCCTCTGGGAAGTTCCCTGCCTACCCACCTGTGTTGCTGGGAGCTCTTTTGTAGACCTGAGCAGATCTGAAGCCCCAGTCCAGAGAGAGGCCTGATGGCACCAATGACACTTCAAAGACACGAAGTGGGAGTGTCTCCTGGCAGGAGAATCAGGACTTGTGCAGAGGCTACTCCACTGTGAGGTTGAGACCCAGGCCCCTTCAGGGAAGACTGGGGATAAACCACATCTCCCCAGCCCCAAGGCAGAACCCGCAGTGGCTCCCTGAGTCCCAGAGCCCTATGTCCCCAGATGAAGCCAATATAGGTCCTCTGGAGGTGGGAGGCAGCAAGTGGAAAAGACCAAGAGGGAGAGAGAGGTGAGAGGGTTGGGCCCCCTCTGAGGTGTGAGGGGCTCCATACGGTGGGCGTGGTGGGAAGATCCCTCGCACATGGTGCCCACCTCTGGACTGGGAGAGTGTCTGTGACCAGCTGAGTGTGATCGTCACTTATTTTCCTTCTGAGAATGGGCTGCATCTACCTGCTCTCCACCTGGCTATAGGGCATGGCTCGGTAGCTAACTGGCACCCACGGGACAAATGGGTGTGGCTTTGCCCCCCTTGACAGGTGAGGAAACAGCCCTGGAGTGAGCAGCAGAGCAGATGGGGAACAGTCCTGCCCACTGCCCCGTGGTGATCAGGAAGGGATAATACAGGTGTATACGCACCAGCAGCAGGGCTCCTACCAACCAATCATGTCCTTCTTGGCCCTGAGCCTGAGTCTGACCCCAGGCAGGTATTAGTAGAGCTTTGTGGAATGAATAAATGAATACTGAGTGTGTGAGTCTGGCATCTTCCACTGACATGACCTTCCCAGGGCCATGGCAACTAGTGCTGGAGGTTAGCTGTGATGCCGTGAGCACTTCCCTGGGTGGGCGCAGCCATGTACCCTTGAGGTCAGCCCCAAGGCCCACGTCTTGGGGGGAGGGGGCCTGGTGTAGGGGAAGGTAAGCCCTGTCCTGCGGCTGATGCTACCTCTTCTTGTTTCTCCGCTTAGCTGCCTCCAAGACACGGCACCCAAGGCGGTGCTGACGCACAGGGACCTGGTGCCCCCGGCAGTGAGACCTGTGCTCAGCCTTCTGCCCTGACCCTCCAGGTCCCCAAGCAGGGTAAGCACAGCTGATTGCCATGAGGCAGCATGCGCTCTCTGACCAGCCCTCAGAGCAGTGCCTGGTGCCGTTCTAGAAATCTACGGTGTCACCTCCTTTCATCCTTGCGGGAACATTATAAGGCAGGTGCTATCATTATAACCATTTGATAGTTTGGTAAACTGAGGCACAGAGAGGCTAAGTACTATATGCAAAGGTGCGGGTTGGAGCAGACAGCCAAGCTTCATCTATATTTAAAAGGCAGCCCCTGCCCACCAGATTCCCTGGGCTAGGAGTGGGGAGTGGGAGACTCTGCTCTTCGTCGCGTGCTGTGTGACGAGCAAGCCAGCGGTCCTCTCTTTTTGGGCCAATGTGTTGGTTTCTTCAGCTGACATAACAAAATACCACAGACTAGGGGGCTACAACGGAAAATTATTGTGTCACAATTTTGGAGGCCAGAGCCCGAATTCCAGAGCAGGGGGTGTTGGCACTGAGGGTAGGAGACAAGAGCCTGTCCCAGGGCCCTCTCCTGGGCTTGCGAGCTGCCTTCTTCATGCTCGTGGGGCATCCTCCCCCTGTGCGTGTTTCTCTCTGTGCCCAAATTTGCCCGTTTTAAAAGGACACCAGTTGTATTGATTGGGCCTACCCTAATGACCTCAAGTTAATTACCTCTGGAAGGACACATCCTGGGGCCCAGAGCTGAGGGTTACAACATAGGATACTGTACGGAGGGGGAACACAATTCAACCAGTGACAGCCACAGCTGACAAGTTACTTTCCACCCCCATCCTAGAGGGAGGCTCAAGACCTGTGGGGCCCCAAATCTCACACTCAAACTTTGGGCTGCATGGTTGTTCCTGGGAGGTCCTGACCACACAAGCCAGTGGCCTTGGGGTTATCTGCGGGCCTTCACCTTCCTCCTGGATTTCAGTCACTTGCACTGATCCCGCCCCAGGTTTATTCTGCTGGGTGTCAGGCAGGAAGAGAGTCAAATTCCAGGACACACATCCGGGGAGCATCCTGGGACAGGCTGCAGCGCGGCTTCCTGTGCCTTCTGGGGGTCTGTCTGAACTGGAGAAGGCCCTGGGGCAAGCGCCCAGTCCAGCCTGGAGGCCGCTGAAATCAGCACTGGTCTCAGGAAACTGCATTTGAAAGCAGAAATTCTTTCCTGAGAAAGGGGAAAAGAAAGTTCCTTCTCAGCATCACCTCTGGCTGCTTCTCGTCCCGTGACCCCAGACAGAAGCGCCCATTTTACCTTGGAGGTGAGTTGGGGGAAGACACAGTAAAACTTCTGTTTATGCTTATGACAAAAACAACACCTTGCTTTTGACCTTGATACGTCTCCCGTTGCGCCTCAATCGTTAGTGGCTTATCCTGGGTCAGGGCTGATGCCAAACATCTCAGAACCCCGGACATCCCTCCTCTTTCCCTCAGATGATGTTTGTTAGTTGTTCATTTCTTTATTTTAGTAACATAAGTAATATCCACGCATGCCTTAGAGAGGATAGGTGATCCCAAAGGGAGAATATATCACCTGAACCTGCAGCTACTCCTAGCCTGCCTCAAGGATTAGCGTGCGGCCTTCTTTTCTTCCCTGCACACCCGTGTACACTCATGTGTTTACTGTGTAATATTTCCGCAGGGGCCATTTAGGACTTGTATCCAAATTTAGCTCATTGCTGGCCCAGCATCCCTCCCACTTTCTCTTCTTTTTTTTTTCCGAAACAGGGTCTCACTCTGCCACCCTGGGTAGAGTGCCGTGGTGTCATAGCTCACAGCAACCTCAAACTCTTGGGCTCAAGTGATCCTCCCACCTCAGTCTCCCGCTTAGCTGGGACAACAGGTGCCCACCACACCGCCCGGCTGGTTTTCTATTTTTAAAAGAGTTGGGGTCTCACTCTTGCTCAGGCTTGGCTTGAGCTCAGGAGCTCAAGGGCTCCTCAGAGCACTAGGATTACAGGTGTGAGCCACCACACCCAGCTCACTTCTTCTCTTTTTAATTAATAAACTTTATTTTTTGCTTGCAGTTTTAGGTTGACAGAAAAATTGAAAAGAAGGTGCAGAGAGTTTCTGTGTCGCTCCCTGCAACCCTGGTTGCCCCTATTATGAACATCTTGCACTGGGATGGCACATTTGTGACATTCAAGGAAGCAACGGGGACACAGTATCATCGATTAAAATGCCAAGTTTTCAATGGGGTCACTCTTGGTGGTGTACTTTCTATGAAGGTTGACAAGTGTCGTGATGACATGTACCCAACCATCCCCATATCACACCGAGCAGTTTCATGGTCCTGAACATCTCCTGTGCTCCCCTGTTCGTTCCCCCGACACCCACAGCCTCTGGCAACCACTGATGCTTTTACTGTCTCCACGGTTTTGCCTTTTCCAGAACGTCATATAGGGGGATTGCATTTTCAAATTGGGTCTTTCACTTAGCAATGTGCATTTAAGCTTCCTCCAAGTGTTTCCGTGACTTGTTAGCTCATGTCTTTTCATCACAGAAAAATGTTCCCTTGCCTGGATTATTATTTATTCGTGGTCAGCTTATCCATTCACCTCCCGAAGGACAGCTTGGTGGTATCCAAATATGGGCAATTATGAATAAAGCTGCCATAAAATCCGAGTGCCGGTGTTTCTTGGGGACTTAAGCTTACAGCACAAGAGGGCAAACCCCAAAGAACACAGCCACTGGTTTCCACGGTGTGAGCGTGAGTAGCTGTGTGACACGCACAGGCTGCCTCCCTTGGGTTCTGCCCACAGAAGGGCTGACTCCAGCCCTGCTTCTGCTTCTAAGGTGGTCGTATAACTAACAAGAGGATGTCTTCCTCTTGGCCACACGGAGTGGCTCAGGCATGACCACACGATCCAAGCTGATCCAGTGAGAGTTCTACCTGGGACTCTGCCGGGGTGGTCGGGACGTCAGCTCCCCCTGTCAGAGGGAATCACTCAACTCTCTGGCGGGAGGAGAGCCTGCAAGTGAAGCCAACCCAGAAAACAGATGGAGCAGTGGAAAGAGACGGTGTCTGGATGCCATCATTTTCACCCCCTTGGTTGGGTGGTTCCTGAAGTTTAACAGCTGGGCTATCTAGTGACAAGAGTCAGTACGATCCCAGTTTTGCTTAAAAGTGGGGGTTTCTGTCACTTGCCAGCAAGACTCCTAAGACAGGTATTTCTGCATGGACCTTTTTCTATGCCAACATATTCATATGCATATCATCGTTTGAAATGTATAGCTCATTTTAAACATTTTTATTAGAAGAAGGTTAACATACAGTAAAGTTTTACCCTTTTAAGGTATACAGTTATGTGAGTTTGACAAGCACAGTTGTGTAGCCACCTCCACAATCAAGACACAGAACAGCCCCCTCACCACAAAAAGCTGTTCTTGCTGCTCCTTTGCAGTTAAACTCTCCTTTTCTAGCTACTGGAGAACGCAGGTTTGTTTCCTGCCCCTACGGTCTTACCCTTCTTCCCAGAACGTCATGTAAGTGGGTCACACAGTTGTCACTTGGCGTGATGCATTTGAGGACCCCCTGTCTTGTCTGCTCCTTCCAGAGGCTGAGTAGTGTTCCACGGAGCGGATATAACGGTTTGCTCACAGTTCCCCAGAGAAAGGCATTTGCACTGGTTCCGGTCTGGGGGGATTTCGAGTCCAGCCGCTGCATACATCACGCACAGGGGGCTGGGTGTATGTTGTCAGCACCTCCTCAACCCCAAGAAGGCACCAGGCCTCTCAAGTCAGGGCAGCTGGGCCCTGGGAGGACTCTCGCCCTCACCACCTCACTTCCAGAACTCAGAAATATTCTGAGAGTGAGGAGGAGAGCTGCCCAGAGAATTCCCTCTGCAGTTAGCTGAAGAAAGGGCTCCAGGGAGGACTACCCCATTCTCGCCTCCGGGCCCAAAGCCCACCACACCCACAGGGGACGAGAGTCAGGCATCCCCAGGTCCACACACGCAATGTGGGATGATTAAAATCGACTGATGAGCACCCCCCAGCAGGCGCCTCTCCTACGAGTATCCAAACATCAGAACTGTGTTCCATTCTGATGGGTCGATCAGAAATCAGTATTAGTAGAGAAGAAAGAGAAAAATGTATCCCACGGTACCGGGACAGAAATAATGCTGACAATAATGATTACGTCATGAGCCAGTGAGTCCTCGGGTGGGTCTGATACTTCATTTGCTATTTTTCTCAGGACTCAGTGTTGCAAATGTGCCTGTCCTCAGTGTCACTGTGACGACACTCAAAGCTGGCAGGCATTGTCTAGGGCCAAGGGAGGGTCACCCCTTCTGTCTGCCCAGGACCCCAACTCTGCATTCGCTCCTGAGCAGGGTTGACAGCAGTTAACCCGGAGGGACCATCACATCATCATTCTGTGGCTGGGCCCCAAGACTCACCCCGGCACTGAGCCGGCGCTTCCTGGCACGGCCCCCACCCTGTTGCCTGCTCACAGACGAACCCCCACCTTCTCCTCACAACCCCTCGTCTCACCCTGGCTGGGGCACTCGACCCAGAGGGAGGTGCCAGCACTGCTCTACCTGGCTAGAGATGGAAAATGCTTTGTTTGGATAACATCCAGCCGGGAAAATACTGGACCATTGAGTGTGCCAGGAGTGACACCCCGCTGAGAGACAGCTGGGGCTGGGACCCAGGACAGAGAGACACACAGTAGGCCATTTCCAGGGCCTGGCCAATAGCAGCTGACCACAGATAGGCTTGGCCAGACTCAACCCTCCCTCCAGCAAGGAGCAGACCAAGCGGCCGCTGGGTGGCTGGGTTTTCTTTTATGGGTTTGCTGTGTGGATGGTTTCACCTGGGCCTGTTCAGATCTCAGAGAGAGGGGGAAGTGTGTCCACTGTCCTTTATCCCCACAAATTCAAGCCACTACCCTTTGCCTGTGCTGTGTGCAGGCACCAGGCTGTGAACGTGTTCACGGAGATTTCACTAACCCCCAGACAGCGGTCTGCCCGCCTCGTCTGCCCTGGAGAGACTTCTCCCATTTCTGCACGGTAGGTTGAGTGTCCCTGCCTGCCGGTGCTCCTCAGCTGCAGGGATGCTGCAGTGAACAGATCAAGACCCTGCCCCAGGAGCTGACGTCCTGCGGTCCAGGGACATGAACAATGACCAAACAAGCAGTGTGGACCCTGCCAGTCGGTGGCGATACGTGCTCTGAAAGAAACACACAGGTGGCCACTTGGGGTGGGGACACCGGAGAAGGGACGGAGGGAGGTGATGTAGATGCCAGGGTTGGGGGAGATGCTTCAAGAAAGCACAAAACTTCCGAGATGCGAGCACGATTGGTCAAGAAAGGCAGGGATTTCAGTGGCTTGGGGCAGAGTGACCCTGGCTGAGGATGCTGACAGCCAAGTGCCTGAGTCTCCACAGGGGCCTCTTTCCATGGGCAGTTGTTTCCTCGGGATAAAGGTTCAGAGGTGGAATTATTAGCTTCGGGCAGTATCTCCAACGCCCTGGTTAGACGGTGCTCATTTCTGTGTTGTTTTCCATACAGCCTAGCCTGGCTGACACTTGGCCACCACGATTATACTAATATAGTAATAATCCTCGCTGACACTTCCGAGCACAGTCTGCCCCTCACAGAGGTAACCTGATTAACACGTGAGTGAGTGAGTGCCGGCTTCACCACATCCTCACCAGCACCTGGTGATCTCATTTTAAGACACATTTTTCTAACTAGTGAGTGTATGGTGACAACTCCTGTTGCTTTTGCTGATTTTAAGTGGAATATTCAAAATGACATAATAAGAAAGGCAGTCCTACCAGCAGAGCAGAAGTGTTCCATTTTCTCCACATGCACGCCAACATCTATGGTTTTGAGATTTTGTGATGTGGGCTAATCTTACTGGCAAACTAATATGTTCCTTTTGGAAAGATGTTTAGAGATAACTTAGGGATTTAAAAATAGACCTGTCATTCGATCCTGCAATTCCTCTACTAGGTATTTATCCAGAAACCCAAAAATCACTTTATAACAAAGATATTTGCACCAGAATATTTATTCTTAATTGCTAAGTCCAAGTCCATTGGCCCATGAATGGATTAATAAATTGTGGTATATGTACACCATGGAATATTATGCAGCCTTTAAAAAGATGGAGATTTTATCTCTTTTATGTTTACATGGAAGGAGTTGGAACATATTCTTCTTGGCAAAAGTATTTCAAGAATGGAAGAAAAAGTATCTAATGTACTCAGCCCTACTATGAAACCAAGTTATAAGCACCCACACTTCCATGTGAAAGCCATAGCCCAGCTACAGCCCAAGATGAAGGGGAAAGAGGAGGGGGAGGGGAAGGAAGGGGGACGATGGGTGGAGGGAGGGTAATTGGTGGGACCACACCTATGCTGCATCTTACGGGTACATGTTAAATCTACTAAGTCTAGATTATAAATGTCTTAACACAATAACTAAGAAAATGCTGTGAAGGCCGTGTTAACCAGTTTGATGAAAATATTTCAAATTGTATATAAAACCAGCACATTGTACCCCATGATTGCATTAATGTACACAACTATGATTTCATTAAAAAAAAAAAAGAAAGAAAGAAAGGCAGTCCTAAGTAACTCTTCACACCAAGTTTGCACAATTAACTTGCAAATTCTGGCCCCTCTGTCTGACTTTCTGCTGTCATCGTACAGAAAACTTCTTCTCTCAGGTGTCCCAGCACGCGGCCTGTGTGAGCTGATTTGGGGTGGGGTATGGATGGCTGAGCTGCGATGTTACTGCCAGGGATGAATTTTAGTGTGCAATTTATTTGTGGAGAATGACATTGACTCACTGCATGCAGCAGGGCTATAAAGTAACCCTAATGTATTCAAGAAAATAGGTCAGGTGGGTGGCTCATGCCTGTGATCCCAGCACTCTGCAAGGCTGAGGTGGGTGGATTCCTTGAGCTCAGGAGTTTGAGACCAGCCTGAGCAAGAGTGAGACCCAGTCTTGACTAAAAATAGAAAAACTAGCAGGGCGTTGTGGCGGGCGCCTGTAGTCTCAGCTACTTGGAAGACTGCCGCAGAGGGATTGCTTAAGCCCAGGAGTTTGAGGTTGCTGTAAGCTGTGATGATGCTACTGCACTCTACCCAGGACCCGGAGTGAGACTATGTCTCAAAAAAAAAAAAAAAAAAGGAAGAAAGAGAAGAGGAGAGGAAAGGAGGGGAGGAGAGGAGAGAAAGGAAAAGATTGGAAGCATCTGGTCAATAATGAAATAGTTTATATACAGGATGTCCTGAGATGCTCACCAGGGTCTTGAGGACTTGGGAACTCTGAACTGCCTCATTTAACGGCATTTCGTGGAGGAGAATCAGGGGTTCAGGGCTTGGTGGCTGCCTGTGACCACGTGGCCCAGAAGGCTGCTGGACTCCTGTGCTTTCCTTCCTGCCAAGCCCACGTGAGCACAGCATGCTGAGCTGTCTGGTTACCCAGTTTGCCTTCTCCTATGGATGGGGAAACTGAGGCCCAGAGGTCAGCCACAGGGTCAGGGCATAGTTGGGCCTGGAGCTGGGCTCTGGCCTTGTCCAGGAGCTTTCCAGGTAGCCTGCCCTGCCAGACCCGGATGCCCCATCAGAACATGGGGCCTGGACAGTGGCCACTGGCCCAGTAGGCCCTGATTCCCATAGGCCTGGCTCTGGGTGTGGAGGCCGCACCCCCACCCGAGAGCTAGCCTGCCTGCTGCGGGGCCCAGGCTGGGTCCTTTCTGCTGAGTCACTAACAGGGCTCAGGCCTGACCACAGGACATTTCTGAGATTCCAGGGCTGTCTCCACAGAGGCAGGCTATTGCCCTGCACGGGTCTGGCTTCTCCCAGCCCTGAATCACAGCCTGGCAGTACCGAGAGGGCCCGGGGGGTTGGAGTCCTAAGGACAGAGGCAGGAATCAGGGGCAGCATCCCCTGCTCACACCCTCAAGGGGCTCCCAGAGGCACAGCGTGGGGTCTCCCTTCCAGGTCCCTGCCTGCTGTAGTAGAGAGACGAGGCCCGAGAGAGTCCGAGGCTGAAGACAGGGGCTCGGAGCTTGCTCTTTTACAAGCTTTTGAATTTTCTCCCGGTGGAACCATTTAAAACATTGCAATGTGTAATAATTCATTTTCATGTTTTCAAATTCAAGAAGTGTGGAAGAATGTGCAATATGGTTAGAGAAGCCTCCCATCCCAACCCCGAGACCCCAGCTTTCCTCTCCACAGGCAGCCAGGCCTGGCCATTTCCAGAATTTCTGTGCAAGGGTATCTTAGGCTTATACCACCAAATCACTATACTGTCCACGCAGAAGGCCTTCATACATGCCTGTCACATATACATGTATTCCTGCTTTTATCCCACAGGAAACACATCTTTGCCAATGTTCATCTTCTGCATTTAGCTTCTAGAAATTGCTGCCAATTTTGGTGACCAGGAGGAGAAGGTGCAGGGTAAAATGTGATGAGGAAGTCCCCGGTGCTTGGCAGATTTCTCTGAAGCCTTCAGTGACTCCCGCAGAGGCAGCAGGTCCCCTTTCCGTTTTCTGTCTATCCTAGCAGTCTCTTGTCCCCGAACACCTGGGGTTGTCAAGGACAGATTCTGGGGGGCTCCCTGCCTCTCAGGTATGCACAGCTGCTCTGGGATACTGAGCGCCGGCTCCTCTGCTCCCAGTGTCCCCAACAGCAGAGAGAGCACGCTGAGCAAATCGGGGCATCCCCGAGACCCCCGAAGACGTCCAGGCCCAGACAGAAACCCAGAACCAGGTACTGGCTGGACCGCGGCCCGCTGTGCATCACAACAGAGCTGTCCTGGACCTGTGACAAGTCTGCCTGTGTGACAGCCCACTGCAGGTCGAAGATACCTGCGTGACAAACCGGAAACAGAATAAGGCACACAGATCAGGAAGGCCATCAGGTGACATCACTGAATACCCAAGGCACATCGGCCTATCTCTTTGTCCTAAAGGGACATGATTTTGCTATGAAAATTCTAATCCCATCAGGGATTAAAAATATAAAAATATGGGCAGTGCCTATGGCTCAGCCAGTAGGGCACTGGCCCCATATACCAAAGGTGGCAGGTTCAAACACGGCCTCGGCTGAACTGCAAAACAGAAAAATAGCCGGGCATTGTGGCAGGTGCTTGTAGTCCCAGCTACTCGGGAGGCTGAGGCAAAAGAATCACCTAAGCCCAGGAGTTGGAGGTTGCTGTGAGCTGTGCGATGCCACGGCACTCTACCGAGGGTGATAAAGTGAGACTGTCTCTACAAAAAAAAAAAAAAATATATATATATATATATATTAAAAGTATTTTAATATGGCTGGTTTCTTATCTCTTGGTAAAAATTAAAGCTTGATTTAAAACATGTAAGAATTTTTTCTTATTGTTTGAAACAGAGTCTCACTATGTTGCCCTTGGTAGAGTGCTATGAAATCACAGCTCACAGCAACCTCAAACTCTTGGGTGTAAGTGATTCTCCTGCCTCAGCCTCCCAAGTAGCTGGCACTACATATGCCCGCCACAATGCTCGGCTATTTTTTTGGTTACAGTTGTCATTGTTGTTTAGCAGGCCCGGGCTGGGTTCGAACCCGCCAGCCTGGGTGAATGTGGCCGGTGCCCTAACCACTGAGCTATGGGTGCCACCAACATTCAAGAATTTTAAGTTGACACTATAATTTTTACACATCAGTTTATAAAACATACTCCGATCTTTCACATTAAGATAGCTTAAACTCAAATAGGGTAAGGTAAAATACTTTAATGCTTAAAATGGTAAGAGGATTTTTGGTAAAGATGACAAATTGACACACCCACCTACCTCCTCTTACTCCAAGACCCCGATGAAACATGGAGAAGGGATTTAAAGAGTCACAAGCTCAACAGAATAAAGAGGCCGAAAGGCAAAAGCACGCTGAAAAGCAGATAAACAAGAAGTTTGTCAAACAAAACTCACAGGAGGCCATTATCTTAGAGTCTAAAGTTGAGACTAAGTTCTGGACCAGGCCCCAACAGAACCTCGGCTAACAGTCCAAATGGGGCCACCCATGTGCGGGTCCACATTACCAAACCCAGACTAAATTGTTCGACTTTCCAAGAAATCAGGAAAAAGAGACAACGGCTAATTTCCCAAACACTCCAGCTTAAAATCTTCTATCAGTGATAAATAATAAATAATCACTGATAGAAGTGGTTAATGCTTTAATCCTTACACAGAAAATGTACCTAAAGGAACCTGATATTAACTAATGAGCTATTTTTCTGTTGTTCTGTCCCCTGTGCCCAGTTTGTCAGAAGAGTGTCTCTGGAACGACCGACACGCTCATCCTTGCTGCTTCTGCTGTTCGTAATGTCTGCAGCGCCAGTCTCTCCTGTTCAGCTCTTTGGAACACTTACGCTATTTTCTTTTCTTTCTTAATTTTTAATTATTTTTTATTGAGTCATAACTGTGTACAATGATTCAGGCTTGGAGTACAGTGTGCGGGCTTCCCATACAATCGGAGATATTTTTATCCACCTGATTAATGTAACATTCATGATATTTTCTCATTTACTGTGTGAAAACATTTGTATTCTGCATTTAGCAGTTTTCTCCTGACCCTTCAAAGATGCACCTCAAGTGTGATCTCACCCTTTATCGTCTCTCACCCCACCTTCTCTATCCCCTTCACTCCGTCTCCCCTTTCCCCGTCTTCAAGTGCAATAATTGGCTTATAGCCTTCACATGAAAGGTATAAATTTACTTCATATTAGGGCTGTATACATTGGATACTTTTTCTTCTATTCTTGAGATACTTTGCTAAGGAGAATGTGTTCCAGCTCCCATCCATGTAAATATGAAAGAGGTAAAGTCACTATCTTTCTTTAAGGCTGTGTGATATTCCATGGTATAAAAGTACCACAATTAATTGATCCATTTGTGGATCAATGGGCACTTGGGCTTCTTTCATAACTTAGCAATTATGAATTGGGCTGCAATAAACAATCTGGTACAGATATCTTTGTTGTAATGTGATTTTTGTCATCTGGGTATATACCAAGTAAGGAAATTATAGGGTCAAATGGCAAGTCTATTTTTAGATCTCTGAGTGTTCTCCAAACATCTTTCCAAAAGGGATGTATTACTTTGCATTCCCACCAGCAATGTAGAAGTGTTCCCTTTTCTCCACATCCACGCCAACATCTCTGGTTTTGGGATTTCATTATGTTGGCTAATCTTACTGGAGTTAGAAGATATCTCAAGGTAGTTTTGATTTGCATTTCTCTGATGATTAAGGATAATGAGCATTTCTTCATGTGTCTGAAGGCCGTGTGCCTGTCTTCTTTAGAGAAGTTTCTCTTCAGATCTTTTGCCCATCCTGAGATGGGATCGCTTGCTCTTTTCTTGCTAATACGTTGGAGTTCTCTGTGTATTCTGGTTATTAAACACAATAAGCTTGTCATCACACTGCAATGCTATTTTGTTGTCTTGCCCTCTGACATTTCTTGATCTTAAAATCTTGAATACAGGGAGGAAAGAGGAGGAATCCATAAGCTGTCACCTAATGGGCACAATGCAAGGGTATATGGCAGAGCCCTGGGTGAAGGGCTCAACTACAATTGTACCTAACAAATGAAAACAATGTAATCTAATTCTTTCTAGCCTCATATTAATCTGAAATTTAACAACTGAATTTAACTCTGAATACAGTCTTTGCAGTAGCATTAAATAAAATAGCTGTTACAGTGCCTCATGTGTTTACTCATGTTTCAATAAAAGATCACACCAAATTAACAAAATTCCTATATAATATCTATCACCTGTGCTACATAAGATAGGGTCTTTGGGTTCAGGTCCACAGTGTGTGAGGACAGAATGATGTTCAATATCTACTTCAAGGCCACATGCTGAGTCATGACAGAACTTTGCTTTAAATATAGAAATTACCATATTTATAGAGATACAGAATGTTACAGGGGTACACATGTTTAGGTTACAAGCATTACTTGGTATGGTCAAGGTTAAGTCAAGGTTATAAGGACTTGGGTTAAGTAAAGGTTATAATTGTGCCCATCCCCCAGACAGTGTACATTGTACGCATTAAGTGTGAATTTACCCATCCTTTCCCCCTGCACGTGCTTGAGTTCCACTGAATATTACTACCATATGTACACATGTGCATTGATCATTTATGGAATCATGTTTTTCATGATCAATTCAATCTTTTTCAGATATCTGGTATTTCTTAATTGGAATTTGTGACTTTTAAAAAACCTCCCAAATCTGACCCAGCCAAACTCCATCTCTTTACCCATAAAATGTGTGGGAAGGCTGGGGAAAGCATGGAAGGGTAGTGGGATCATCCTTGCAGATGTTTTCAGAAGTCTTGTCCAAACTTCACATTTACAAGTCTTTTAAAAAGACAAATATATATACACGAATGCACAAAAACAAATATTAAAATATAATAAGCAGTAGAGATAAAAATAGAAAAGGTAAAGCAATAAACACGAGCAAATACTTGAAACTGTTATGCCAGGTATGAGGAACTCAGTTTGGAGATATGTTTTGGGGGGAGGATATTGAGTGTATTAGAATATGAGCAAGGAAGCCACAACCACTATGAGTTTCTCATCACTGGAGCTTACCTCTGAGGACTATGTTCCCAAACCAGACGTGAGTGACACAAAATGCTTTAAAATCCTATCTGTCATTATGAGATACAATCTATGATATCTACATTGTTCTCCACCCCAGAACCTGAAAAAGAGACAGAATGTTTTCTACAGCATTCCTGATAGGTAATTACTTAGCTTCAGTAGCTCCATTAATGGAACCTTTGCAACACACAGGCTAGCTCCCCATATCACGAGATACCTTTAATGTGTAGAGAGTTCTGTGACAGCTCTATAACTAGAAAAATAATACCACTATTTTTAGGAATAGATAAAATCAAAACCAAAACCCTTGAGTACAATAAGTTAAGCTGAAAAAAAGTAGTAAAACAATTCTAGTTGAACAATATACAAATGATAAATTTGCAAACCACATATAACATAAATTCTCTTCATAGTTTACGAGCTTATGGGTTGATAGACAACATATAAAAATTTTGACATGGAATATGTGGGATACAAAGTTATTTTTAACCCCAAATGGATTTGCCACCCCCAAAAGAATCTCGATCCACTTACAACAGGAGGAAAATGCAAAAGTGACTTTTGACTTTCTGGGTTAACTTGGAAGGTCAAATTACTTAATGATTATTAGTTTTAGTATCACCTCCAAACTTCACATATATAATTCTTTTAAAAGGACAACAGGTCTAGGCTTGGCACCTGTAGCTCAGCGGCTATTGTGCCAGTCATAGACACTGAAGCTGGCAAGTTCGAACCCAGCCATGGGCTGACACACAACAATAAAAACTACAACCAAAAAAAAAAAAAAAAACAAAACAAACAAATAGCCAGGCATTGTGGTGATTGTGGTGGGCACCTGTAGTCCTAGTTACCTGGGAGGCTGAGGCAACAGAATCACTTAAGCCCAAGAGTCGGAGGTTGCTGTGAGCTGTGATGCCATGGCACTCTACTGAGGGCGACATAATGAAACTCTGTCTCAAAAAAAAAAAAGAAGACAACAGGTCTAAACAAGAATGTGCAAAATCAACTATTAAAACATAATAATCATGGAGACAAAAATAGAAAAGGCAGTGTTATCAATGCCATACATTGGATGCTTTGAATATCAAAGGCAATGGCTGGTAGTAAGTAATGTGCCATTACTTAATGATAACCATAAAACATGTACCATAACAAAAAATATTTAATGGAACTGAATTCTCAGTGAGTTGAGGAGGTCAGATCATATCACACATGAATTTCCAAAGCTTTGTCTATCTCAGAAGATAAAATGCTTTATGACCTCAGATATTAATGGAAAAAAATTAGTGACTATGAACCTCATTGTTGAAGAAAACATAAGCTGGAAAATTCTACTAGCTATCAAGGTTTTCTCATTTCTGAAGGGCAAAATGTCCCCAAGCTGCACACGCTGGTGAGGGTCCAGACAGAGAAGTACTGTATGCCCTATTTGTGGCATTGTAAACTCGTAAAGCCTTTTTGGAAAGAAGTATGGGGAATCCTCAAAGAACTAAACGTAGACCTCCCATTTGATCCCACGATACCATTTTTTTTCTTCTGAGTATAACCATTTTACTATAAGGACATCTGCATTTGAATGTTTATAGCAGCTCAATTCATAATTACAAAGATTTGGAAATAACCGAAGGGTCCAGCAATCCTTAAATGGATCAATAAACTACAGAATACTATTCAGCCATGAAAAGATGGAGATTCTGGCATCTTTTATATTTACCTGGATGGATTTGGAAAACATTCTCCTAAGTAAAGTATCTCAAAAATGAAAAGCAAGCATTTAGCACCCCATGTACTCAGTTCTACCCTGAAGCTAAAAGATCAACAACTGCAGGCCCACAAGGCAGAAAAACATAATTAAATTCAAGAAGGAGAGGGAAGGGCCTCAGCAAATTCCCATCTTTCAGGTACAATGTAGGGGCAAATGGCACCCTTCCTTGGTGAAGGAATCAACTAAAGTTTGGAGTTTGGACTTTACCATGCAAACAGAAATAATGTAACCTAATCACATTTACACTCATACTAATCTGAAAAAAAAAATAGATTGGTATGTTGTGTTGTGTGTGATGGAGGAATAAAACAATATGCAACAAAGTTCATAATGAAAAGAGAATAGATGCAACGAAAAAAAGCTGCATTTGTATAATATATTTCAGAGAAAGAGACTAAGAATCTGATACTTAAATACAGTACTATGCACTAGGTAAAATGCAAAAATAAATATTTATTCAATTGACAAATTGTTTATTTGGACTATCTCTTCAGCATTTGTTGTGATATTGCTAGTTGTGCTTGTGTTTTAATTGAAACAGGCCCTGTTTTATAATGACTCTGATGAAAAATGTGAAGAAATGGAACCAATTATAAGCCCACCTAAGAAATTATATCTGAGACAAGTGAGCAAATATCAGCAGTGAGGAGACATGAAGATTAAACATAAAAGTACCATGTAAGTATTGACCCCGGACAGATGCATAGGTACACATATCAGGGAGATAGTCAAAACTTTCCAAAATGAAAAGTTTTTAAAAAGTCAACATAAGCTAAAATTCTATAACCACAAGAAAAGATAAACACCGAGGCATTAATTTTCCTGATATTTATTGAGTGCCTAGAATGTGCCAGACACTGCACAGTATTCGCCTTGTCCATGGAGGACACGTTCCAAAACCCCCAGGGGATGCCTGAATCCACAGATGGTACCAAAACCCTACTTACAGTGTATACTATGTTTTTCCATGTATGTACATTTATATATGATAAAGCTTAATTTATATATTTGGCATAGTAAGAGGTTAACAACAACAACAACAAAAAAATAAAATAGAACAATTGTAAAAATATGCTAAAGTAAAAGTCATTAATGTGATCTGTCTCAAAATATCCTATTGTATCATATCATAGGAAACTGAAACAGAGAAAAGCAAAATGATGATGAAGGTAAGATACTGTGCAGGATGTACAAAAATGAAAGAAACACAATTTCTACCCACAGGTCTTCTGAAAAACCAATAGGAGAGAGAGATAAGTTAACAGCAATTACAACTTAACACTGAAAAAAGGATGAAGAAGGCATACCATGGGAGAACAGAGAACTTGCTATCCTGAAAGCACCATAAAGACTTTAGGTAAAGCAAAGAGAGGACAGACTGATTGGAGAAAACTGTAAAGATGAATTAGGTATTGGAGGGGTAGGACCAGGTGAGGTAAGAAATGAAACACAGGGCCAGATCATGAACAGCCCCGTATTTCATCTTTTAGAAGTACAAGGATGTATTAAAAATAATAAACACTTAGTGACATAAAGTGATACTAATTTTAGAATAATTATTTTAACATTTTTAGATATGGATTTGGAGATTAATTATAAATAGCCCAGGTGAGATGATGCAGTATTAAACTAAATTGGCAACAGTAAGAAGAGAGAGAAGACAATAATTTGAGATAGAATCTGTAAGCTCTTATGCTTAATAAAATATAATTGTTAAGAATTGGGAAGATTCCCTAGTGCTGCCATTCTTTTGAATATAGAGTACAAGAATAATAAATTGGGGATATTTAGGTATATCAGTTAAAGGTTAAAAATAAAAATTAAGAGAAATTTGGTTTACCCAGCAAAACAAGAGCAAGAGAGAGGGGAGAAAAGAAAGATGTAAAGTATTTCACAGAACAGGAGAATAAATGACTCTCTCTCAAAAATAAAACTAGTGCAGTTCTTGAGTCAGAATAGCTAGAAAATTAGATTAAAATCATTACCTTGGCTCCCTCAGTTTAATATTCACAATCCAGAAAACTAGAGCCTTAAGAATTAGGTGGCTGGGAAAATGATGCTACCTATTTCTTGGCAAGGAGAGAGTGTGCAATTTGATTCAGTGTTCCACCAAGAAAGAAGAAAACTCATTACAGCTCAGACTGAGTTACTGGTGGAGGTAGGGAGTAGTAATGTAGAAATATAACCCACAGGATGAAATAACTAAAGAGCAAAATGTGCCAGACACAGAAAGGCCAGGAAAGAGCAAGGTGACCAGTAATTAAAGATAACTGGAAAGATAACATTGCTGTTGGGAGTTAAGAAAGGGTGAGGGTGTTTTAAGTTAGCATTAGAGCATAAGTAGCCTAGCTTAGAAAAAAAATAATAGATAACAACCATGGAGACCAAATTATTTTTCTGGTAATATAAAGAAGAAAAAGTACTTGTTAAATACCAACTGTGTTGACAGTATATTGGATTGTTACAATAATACCATTACAAATTAAACATAGCCGGTTCTAAAAATAAACACACAGAATAAACAGCTCTTTATGTGGAGTATAATTATATCACACACGTCACTCCAAAACCTAGACTTCTAAGGCAGATTGCTAATAAGATGGCACAGTACTCAAATTTTCAGTCTGCACAAGTGTTTGAGAATTTAATTATGAGTTTGCAGTTTTTGCAACTGTCACATTACCATTCACCACCCAATTGTAAATTCTGAAGTACCTTGGATCCACGTGTGGAAGCAAAGGATTCTGCAGGAAAGTGTTTAGTAATACTCCAGATTGAAAGGCATTTGTAATTAATTTATAGCTACACACACAGTTAATGAATTAGTTACACTATTAACAATGGGCACAGGCTGTAAGAAATATTATTGGTATGGGAAGCATTTGGAACAGTCCTGAAAATGAAAAAGCATTTTCAAATTGTATTTGTTTAATTATGAGAAAGTGAAGCTAACACTCCATTTCTGGTTCTAGAAACAGGATGTCTCAACCTTAGCACTATGGATGTGCCAGAGCTACACCAGTAACAGCCTCTGTTCCTAATCGTGAACATCAAAATTGTTTCCAGATGTGGCCAAATGTCCTTTAGGGGAAAATTCACCTTTGGTTGAAAAATTACTGCTCTAGAGAAAGGAAAGTAATACCTTTGGCCCAGGAACAAAATACTCCTGCTCTCATATAAATTCATAGAGTGGTGCCTGATAAATTATGTGCATTTAATTCATGATCTCAGTAGTAGAGAATCAGGTTGAATAACATTTTATCATCGTCTCATTTTTTCCTTCACTAGAAATACATTATTGAAGCAATTTATAAAATATGTACACTAGTGAGTAAAGTTGATACAGCCTACCTCTACTCTCTAGGAGATTAAACTCCATAAGCACAGTTCTTTTTTCCATTACTCGATTTAAGCCTAGAAAAAATGTTTTATCATAGTAATTCTGATGTGTTATAATTTCTGTATTAGACTTTCCAGAATAAAATTTATTATGCGTATTTTCGTTCACCATGTTTCTGACAAAGTTCTGAATTTCTCATACTGTTACACAGATTAATATTTACTGAGTAAAAGTTTATTGAGTAACTGCTATGTATGTAATGTAGGAATATTTGGGGCATTGGGGAAATAAAGATGAATAGGATCTATTCTTTGCATTTTGAGAGCTAAAAAACCTAATAAGTGAACACTGGAATATGAATTGAAGGTAGAACATCATTGTAAAACCTGAAGTATAAGGAAGCAGGAGGTGTACACTGAGGAGTGCTTAATTACAACTGGGAGAATAGAGCAATTTGGAGGAGGTAATATCTGAGATAGCACCAGGCCAGGGCAGAGGATCCAAACTGCAGCAAGATTTCTAGGTGAAAGAGAAACTGAGGTTGACATGTGTTTTGTGGATTATGGACAACGTGTGGGCAATGGCCAGTGGACAAAGGGTCTGGGAGATAGTGGGAGAGGAATGAAGTGCGTGCCTTCAGGAAGTGATCTGGAGCACTGGGCTGGCTCTAAATGGAAAAGAACAGCCATTGACAATTCCCTAGCAGGTTTATGAGCCAGATGACTCTAGCTTCAGAACTTGCTGTAGATTTATAAAAAATGTACCTAGAGTCAGGAAGAGTAGTGGGAGGTTACTATAATTCCCAGGTAGATGTCAACCACAATCTAGAAAAGAGAGAAGAAGACTCTGGAGACTTATGAAGACAAAACTGGCAGGATTCCTAGGTTGATGTCTTTGTTAATGGGTGGGTGAAGATCCAGCTCCCTCAGACTGAACACAAGTTCATGTCTAAAAACAATAAATTTGCACCATCCATATATGATCAATAGGGTGAAATTTCAGCAAAATAGAATTTTCAGCAGGTGAATAATTCTGATCCTGGAGTTGAGGGAGAGATTTCCCTTTAAATGAAGACCTAGGGATTATCTCAATAGTTTAAATCCTGAGAAGAGTTGGGAGGATTAGGGGAAAGGAGAACCGTGAAAGATGATGCCCATGAAAAGGCTGAGTGGAGAAAGAGAAGCCAGGCTCAGAGACTTAGGATCTGAGCATTACAGAGGTATAGTAGCATCAGGAGAAAACTAACACAGAGAGATAAGAAGCCTTAGAAAGGAAACCTGTGCAGGCTCAAAAGAGATTACTGCATTTAAAAATTAGATGATCATAAAAACAAACAAACAAACAAAACTTAGATGATCATGAAACCCTACTGGGAAAGAGGTGTTTATGGACATTAAGCCCTTTTATAGAAGCTCTTTTTTATCTGTCTTCTTCCTCCATTGCCCTTGCACCTGTGTTATGGTATTTCCCCCTGGAATTTAGAAGAAAGGGAAAAAAGGACTTTCTTCTTTACAACTCTTGAATTCACCTCTGCATTCAGGCACAACTCTGCATCTCCAGAATCAGGCTCACTTAAGTATTGTTCTCTCAATCCTACACCTTCAATATTTTTCTCCTATTCATTATTCTTTTGTCTTCCCATTTGTATAGGGTAGTCCTATTTTCACTCTTTGAATCCTGAGCTATAATGCTCCTTCTTCCCTGGTTTTCTTTGACAAATGTTCTGTAAAGTCATCTACCTAATATACATTTCCTCTTGACTCTTGGTCCCAAAATTATGATTTAAAAAAAAAAAAGTACAATAACTTGGCTGATACTAGACTGTAGATACTCAGCTACATTCACTCAATTACCAAATCTTTTCTTCTCTTTATTTATACAATTATTTTAAAAATTGATAATACCACATGCATATAAAACATGTAACAATTTTCCCTCTGTGATTTTTCATGATCTCATACCCACATTTCTCACTAGCATTACGATGTTAGGTGGTATTTTATACTAAACAGGCTATTGGCAAATGGATTTGAGAAAACTCTGCTACTTAAAAAAGCAACAGATTCCTTCATTGCAGCAATTCAAAGAGCCTTTAATATGCCAAGTCTGTATTGAGGATTTCTAAAAGGAAGATCATTTTGAATCTCTCCAATAAAAAAACATGTTTTGCAATGGTACATAGTTTCATACACTCTGTCACTTATGTATTGCTATGCTCCAAGGACTGAAAAAGAAAAAGGCATTTTTGAGCAAATATAAGCACTAGTAAAGGCTCATCAAGAAATTAGAATTATTAACTTATTTCTAGGAAGGAAATTTGAGGGACAGGGTAAATAATATAACCCAGTATTGAGTGGGGAAAAAAATGATTTGAGACAAGTTCCCCACATTTCAAAATGAAAGAACGTTCTTTACATTACACCTGATTGGCTCTAACTTAGACTCTACATTTTCTCTGGGCTTTCTCCAGGTGAACACTGACACCAGCTACAAACTGTAAGAAGATGATTGCAAAACTTATGTTTCTAGAAATTATTATTCTTGCATGTCTATTACCCAGTGTGTGTGTTTGTGTGTGCATTTTTATTCCAACTTTTTATGTCATTTTATGTCAATATTGTCCCATTCTCATTAGCCCTAAAACCATGTATGTCCTTTCAATTCATCACTATCCTTTGCTCCATGTGTAAAAGTGGCTATTAAGTCCTATTGATTTATTTTTTTAAATTCTTTTTATGTGTATTCCTTCTAATCTATTCCCAAAGCCACTCTTTTAGTGTAGGCATTCAAAACCCTCTCTGGCATAATTACAAAGCCTTCATAAACCCCTAACCTGCCCACTGTCACATCCTGCTGTGAAGCAGATAATTTTCTGTACTTGTTAAGTTTAATTGTCTTTAGTAGGTTTTAAATTCTTATTCCCCAGACACAGTCAAAAGAGTGATTTGTTTTTGTTTTCCCACAAATGTGAGTCCTTCATAAAATGACTGGCCTAAAAAAAAGGCATTGCTTTGCAACTTTTGTATCTGTGTGAAGTCAGAGTACTGGTGAAGCATTGCTTTGCAACTTTTGTATCTGTGTGAAGTCCCAATACTGGTGAAGCTATTTTGACTCTGTTCTGTTTTGTTTTTAGAGCCTCTAGGGCAAGTGAGCCTCCTTGTTCTTTTACTGCTGCCTAGAAGGAGTATTTGTGTTTCTCTTCTCTTAGAAATACAAACAAAAATGCACAAATATTACACGCTTCTGATGCAATTTTAAGATCATACCTGGGATAAACAGAAATGAATATCCTGACTTCAAGTAAACCAATGTTACGGGAAGCCAGGGGCTTCCCATCTATTTGAAGCAATGGGATTTTGGTCAAGGGCAAGACACGTTTAATCCTCATGGTAGACTTTGAAATTCACATCTGCATTCTGAAGAAAACATAGCTCTGTAACTGAGAACCAAGCAGATAGAAATTTCTTGCTCTGAGATTTCCAAATGACTGATTCCATCAATCAAAAAAACTCATCACCTCCACTCTTCCTCACCCCCAATATTCATTTCATCAGTGAAATATCTGCTGGGATGCGGGTGGGGGGAAGGTAGGAGGATGGGTTACTCTGTCCTTTTACATCATAGCTTATTGTGGTACAAATGGGAGACAGGCACAAGACAGCATGTCTAAATCTATGGTTAGTTAACATTGCATTCCTGAAGATCATGCCCCAGGTTGCTCATCGCCTTTAATATTTATTTGTAATTTTTCACCAATTTAAAAAATGTGCATATTCTACCTGCAGCCATGAAGATAATCCTACCCTAAAACATGCAAAGAAAATGAAAAAAATACCTCTCAGAATCATTATTCACTTACATTAAAATCTAATATTTGCTCTGAATTTAACATTTAACTCTCAAAACCAGTTTCCATGGCTTTATAAAACTCATTATTTTGTTATAATATGAGGATATTTTAATTTAGAAAGTGTTCTACATTGTTGATTTAATTTCTACATTTTAATCTGATATTCCCTTATTATTATGCTTTAAAAATCATAATATTTAGGAGAAATGTTTATAAAATTCCTTCAAATATTTACAACCAATCATTGTGTATCAGGTGTTGAATTAAAGACTATTATGCCTTCCAATAGTTCATTCTGGTGTTGATGTCAGAATTGACTGAGAACTCCCCTCAGGAGTAATCCGTACTGCAAAAAATATTGGGATCTGATCACTTTTTCTGATGAGATGAACAAGATAATTAAAAATGATGTCACAAAAGTTACTCTGAATAGTGTATTTACACATGTATTTGCTTGTTGCTTACATCAGAAAGCCTAGCACATTGACTGGGGAAAGGGGGTCATGCCCTCCCTTCTTGAAAATCAGAGGAAATCTACTGTGAAGTCTTTACTTTATAAAACAGACATTTGTGAAGGGGTAACTGAGCTAGGCTAATAGCTAACTGAAAAAAACATTGAAAAAATAATCAAATTGTGTATCAAAATCATTGGCTGACTATAAGAAGCACAGAGAACCAAGAAAACACCAATAGAAAAATAGGAAAATCTTAACTGAACATTTTGGTCAACTACTCATGGTTCTCACATCACAACAATGCACCAGCTCACATGGCACTGTCTGTGAGGGAGGTTTAGCCAGTAAACAAATAAGTGCATTGAAACACCCTCCCTACTCACTTGATCTGGCCTCAATGACTTTCTTTTTTCTTTACCTGAATGTAAAGAAAATATTGAAAGGAAGACATTTTGATGAAATTCAGGACATCAAGGGTAATACAGTAATAGCTCTGATGGATATTCTGTAAGGAGTTCCCACATTGCTTTGAAGGGTGGACTAGGTGCTGGCTTTGGTTCATAGCTTCCCAAGGGGAGGACTTCACAGATGACAGCAGTGATATTAGAGATACACAGCAACAAGGTATGTAGCACTTTTTCTAGGATGAGTTTGTGAACTTAATTGTCAGACCTCGTATTAATCTACATACGTCACAAAAATCTATTTCAGTAGATTTCAAAAGTAAGATTGATACTACAGTTTGAAGTACGAATAAGCAATAGGCTCAAATAGAGATACTTACAGCTTTTAAAATTGTTAAATAAAAATATTTTTATTTTTGGTGTGGAAGAATTAGAGGAAAAGGTTTTCTGAAAAGCAAAGTGGAGAAAATTTTTCTATTGACTTCAAGACTTGGAATCATCTACTTACAGTTTATAGCTGGTGTCAGTGTTCACCTGGAGAAAGCCTAGAGAAAATTTTGAGTCCTAAGTCCTAGAGACAATCAGGTGTAATGAAAAGAATGTCCTTTCATTTTGAAATGTGGAGAACTCAGTTCAAATCATTTTTTTCCCACTTAATACTTGTATGGGGTTGGTTGTGCTACTTAACCACCTTCAAATTTCCTGCCTAGAAAGAGGTTGATAATTCTAATTTCTTGATGAGCCTTTACTAGTGCTTATATTTGCTCAGAAACACCTTTTTCTTTTTCAATCCTTGGAGCACAGCAATGTGTAGATGCCAGAAACAAGTTTTACCCTTTTAAGGACAGTTTCTTCGAAGTGTATTAGAATATTTACTTTTTTCCCTCTTATTGTGCCATAAAGTCTAAATCAGATTAAGCACAAGAGACTGAGCAGAAATAACACCTGGGTCTGAAGTATGAGACAATTAGGATGATGGAACCCGAAATTCCTATCTTCTTAGCTATGGTGTAGATGTAAGAAGAGAAGCAGCCTCACCTGTGCTCACCCTCCAGCTTTAAAAAGTTACTTAAGGATGTAATGAGTTATCAGCCAGTCATGTAACTCATTTCTCCCCTGGTTCTAATACCCTGAAGACCATTATGGGCCTGAGCTGAAGAAAAAACACCAGATGTACAGGTTGGGAAAATAACAGACAGTGAGTCCTTCAGCTAGAGATTAGAGGGCTGGATGATGTGTAGCTAATGGTAATAACTTTGGGGGAGGGCACAAGAACTCTGTGAGGTTCTTTCAAAGTAGGGCAGGCTTTGAGAATGATCTCTCTGTCTTCCTGGGATTCTGCATCTTGCTAATAAAGGACAACTTTAACCCACACAAGTGCCTGGCTCACGTTCCTTGTCCCAACACCTCAGTTAAGGACATGTTTACCTATAGCTGTAATTCTATATGCTTTTTTACTTTTTTGATTTTCTTCTTTTTTAATTAAAAGAGTATTACATAAATTAATTCTTAACTGTGAACCAATTGATCAGTTCAAAACCAGAAACACAATGAAATAAAACAAATGTTTCTGGCAGGATTATGACTTAGAAATCCTAAAAGAGCTTTTCAATGAAAAAGACAAAAACACTAAATGAAATATATATCTTCTACATGTATTGTTGGGTTGGCCCAAAAGAAAGGAATCCAACAGTCCCACATCAAAGTGAAAGCATGAGACCCTGCAAATTAAGCAAGAAAGACAACTTTTATCCTGCAGGTTTCTATCAAATATCAGAGATCTGAGTTTCCACTATATTGGCTTCATAATACACAGGAAGAAAAAAAATCTATTCCCTGCTATGGAGAACCTTTTAAAAGTCACAGACTAGAGGGCAGCGCCTGTGGCTCAGTGGGTAGGGCACTGGCCCCATATACCGAGGGTGGCAGGTTTAAACCCAGCCCCAGCCAAATTGCAATAACAACAACAAAAAATAGCCAGGCATTGTGGCAGGCACCTGTAGTCCTAGCTACTTGGGAGGCTGAGGCAAGAGAATTACCTAAGCCAGGAGTTTGAGGTTGCTGTGAGCTATGTGATGCCATGGAACTCTACCCAGGGCAATAAAGTGAGACTCTGTCTCTTAAAAAGAAAAAAAAAAATCTCAGACTAGAAATAATGGCAATAGAGGCAACACTCAGTGTTTAGGGATGAACTAGGTAGAAATAAACTAGCCAAGCAAAAGGTCTCAGCAAGCCAGCTTACAATTCTAAAACAGCATTGGATGGCAAGAGGAAAGAATCTCTCATGAGAATTTATAACTTCAAGCTGGCCTTCCCATGACTTCATGATCTGAGTTCATGATCCCTCTGTGATAACAAACAATCCTTGAAGAGAATATAAAAAGATAATTTCTTTTTTCTTGAGACAGAGTCTTACTCTGTTGTCCAGGTTAGAGTGCCATATCATCAACTTAATTTACAGAAACCTCAAACTTCTGAGTTCAAGCGATCCTCCTGCTTCAGTTTCCCAAGTAGCTGGGAGTACAAGCATGAGCCATCTGGCCTGTCTAGTATCTCTATTTTTAGTAAAGAGGTCGTTTTGCTCTTGCTCAGGTTGTTCTTGAACTCCTAAGCTCATGGGACCTCCTACCTCAGCCTCTCAGAGTGCTAGTATTAAAGGCATGCGCTACCATGCCCAGCAGAGAAGATTAAATTTAAAGTTTTCCAGATTGATGGGCTTCCTTGGGAAAGGATGAAACAAACACAGGAACACCCTTTCTTTTCTTTTTGCTTTTTCTTTGTTTTTTTGGCCAGGGCCGGGTTTGAACCTGCTACCCCTGGTATGTGGGGCCAGCGCCCTACTCCTTGAGCCACAGTTGTTGCCTAGACAAACCTTTTCTAGGGAATCTCACTTAACAATCTTCAAAGAATTCCCATGGATGATATCTTGTAAAGGTGGAAGAAGAACCTCAAAGTCAAAAAATATAGCCTGGTACAGTAACTATAGCCTTCCTATAGCTTAGCAAATTGAGAGACTGAAGCAAGAGGATCATTTGATCCCAGGATCAAAATCTGTGATGCCATGATCACACCTATGAATAGTTGTACTCCAACTTAGACCACTCAGCAAGACCCTGTTTTCTGGAAATACCAATGATAATAATAAGAACAATAATAACATACTAGTTTCCTACAGCTACCATAATAAACTACCATATATTAAGTGCTAAAAACAACAAACATTTATTCTATTAAATTCTGAAAAGGCTGAAATCAAGATGCCGGCAGGGCCACACTTCAAAGGCTCTAAGGGGAGACTCTTCCTTTCCATCTTCAGTGCCGAGTGGAGTCAGATGTCCCTTGGCTTCAGGCTACATCACTTCAATGTTCTCTATCTTCTTCTGTGTCTTATTGGAACACCTGTCCTTGACTTTAAGGTCCACTGGAATAATCCAGGATAATTTCACCTCAAAATTCTGAAATTAATTACATCTACAAAGATCCTTCTACAAAATAAAGTCACATACATAGGTTATGGAGATCAGAATGTACACACTACTTTTTTGATCTATAAGTCAATTCACAAAAACACATTGAAAGAGAAGATACTCCTTGTGAAAACTAGCAAGAAGCGCAGACAGGAGAAACCTCTCCACGTAGAACAAAACAGGTGAGTCCTCCTTTTTCTCTTCCTCCCCCAGGCTAACTTTCTTTCCTGGACCAAGCTTTTTCAGCCCCCTGCAATGTGTTCACTTATAGAATCATTTAGAAATTAAATAAGTCATCATAAGTCTTTTACAGTTTTTATATGATGGATTGTTCATATTTCTAAAATATGTGCACATAGTCACATCAACCAATTCCTTGATGTCAAACATTTTCTAGTGTTGTCTTCTTAGGGACAGCACTTTCAGGGCCCCTATGCCATACTCTCAATACTACGTAATCATATATTTTGCTTAAATCTGTAATTTAGAGGGTTTTTTGGCTTTATGACAACATATTCTTCATAGGTGAGCTGAAGAAATGCACTGAGACTATATCTGCCATCTATAACTTTGTGTATTTCATGAAATTCCTTCATTTTTATTTGCTGAATCTTTCTTTGAATTTGGGTAAGTGCTTCAACACTTGTGAAATGCTTCTCATTGCAATTTTTCAGGTCCAACTCAGCAAATTCTCTGTTCTTTCAACTGTTTATCTTGAGACTTCTCTTCTGACACTGTATAGGTCTCACCCACATGAGCTGTTCTTTAAGCCTCTGAAAAGCATTGGTCATTAAGTTCCCTCCTCTTTCTTTGTGGAATGCCAATTTTTCCAGTTTATTCACCTTCAGTGAAATACATTCTCTTGTTGCTTCTGGAGAAAGGATGCTTTGAGGGTAAACTTTTGAAGATTTTGCTTTCTGTGAACATTTTCATCTTACCCTAATACTGGAATGATAATTTAATATGAACTTCTGGGTTAAAAATTATTTTCATTCAATACTGGAAGTCACTTGCTCTATTTCTTTCTACTTTCCGGAGTAAATGTTGAAAAGTCCCACAATCTTATGATAGTACTTTCTGTGGGAGACAATGCTGGTTATTTACTCTGGAAGGCTTTAGGTTCATGACTTTATGCCATGTGTCTGACATCTCATAGTAATTATCCTTGATAAGGGCCTCATTCAATCATTTTGGCCCTTTTCTAGCCAGAGATTTAGAGTCCGCCATAATGGGAATTGTTATTATTTCTTTAACAATTTCCTCCCCTTCCTATCACTTTCTTTTTCTTCAACTTTTGCTGTTTGGTGTTCAAAAGCACTTGAGTTTCTCATAATTACTAAGACTTTTCTTTAATCACTCTGATTTCAGTCTACCTCCTCAATCGCACATTCTCTGCCTGTTGTCCAAAGTCCACATCCTCCCTGATCTGTATCCCATAGAGAATAAAACACCAAGTTTCTACAGGAATAGAGATAGTAGAAATTTAAGTGTACAGAGTGAAAGGAGAGGAACTTGGAAAAGGAGCTCACTGTTCTTTATTTAGACTTTCAAAGCCGCTTTTTTTTAATCACCCACCCCCACCCCCACATACACAACCATGCATACTTCCTTCCACAGAAGGTGGTCTCTTTCTAGACCCGTGTAGGACAAATCACTTTGTTTCTCCCCAGTCCCATATCACCAACATTTAGGCAGAATCCTATTCTGAAAAGTACTTTAACATATCTGCATTTACTTTTCAAATTCGTATATTGTTATTGAGGTCACAGATGGTTGTTAGTTCACTTGATGACAAGTTTATCATGCTCTTTATTCTTTGGAGTGACTTTATAAAGGGGATTCTCATAGGAGATTAATTTATTGTTACTGCATATTATTCCTTGATAGTCTTAAAGTAATTTTATAGGAAAGATGGGTATAGAAATGTCTTTCTCATATTAGAAAATTTCAGAATATTGGGGGTATACATGTTTTGTTTAGATATCTTGTTTTTGCACAGATTGAGTCAAAGTTATGTTTGCCTTACATCCAGACAATGTGCAGTGTTTCCTTTACTATTTTAAAATTGGACACCCAGCCTACTACTTTCAAAGTGCAAAATGACCACCATATATACAATAAGAATTTTCCAGTGTTGATATCTCATTTAGCAAAAACTCAAGTAAGTCAATTGCTTATCAAGATTCTAAGTAGAGGGAGGGGGATGGGCAAAACGGCTGACTGGAAGCAGCTTCCGACAGAGGCTCCTGTCTAAAAGAAAAGATAACCTCCAGAAACTGCCCAATTGAGCTAAAGACTGGGAGCCCAGGTGAGAGAGAGAAGTGATAACTGCAGGTCACCTCCGAGGCAAGCTGCGACTTCAAGAAACTAAACTTCAGGCAGAAAAACTGAACTAAAGTTTTCCGCCATTCTGAATTTCCAGGACGCCCTTCCCCCGTTACCTGATGCACCAGAAGCCTGACCTCTGCTGAAACTGAGGGAGGAGGACTTGAGCAGTGCCCACCCTCCTAGCTATTGGATCAGGCATCTTGGCGGGTAAGAGACTCTGGGACCCCACGGAGCCCTCACCAGCCACCAGGCCAGGAACACCCCCGGGACCCCCTTGCGGTGAGCTGTGCCTCACCAGGCCTTGGCCCACTGCAAGCAGCAGACAGGAAGCCTGCTGGGACCCCCACACAGTGCTGATTTGTGCCCCACCTGGCCTTGGCCCATCACCTACAGGGACAGACGCCAAGCTCAGATCTGTGCCCCAGGCACACTGCCCACAGCGGCCAGGAACTCCACTCCACAGGGAACCCTGGCGGCCCTGATTGGCACCCCGCCAGGCCTGGCCTGCCACCTGCATGGCCAGGGACTCCGTTGAAACCCCTGTACCAGGCCTCCAACTGCCGCCGACACTGGCCAGCGACTCTGCCAGGAACCTGCCAGGCCTCCGCCTGTCTGCCCGGGCCAGGAACTCAGGGAGCCACACAACCCGCCTCCTCCCTTACCCTCTATGCCTCTGCACCAGCCTGCCCATCTGGCCAAGGACTCAGGAGGCTGTGAGACCCGTGCCCTCCCTCCGAAGCCCTCCTCCTAGAGACTGCTGGAGGCACAGGCTCCCTTTGCAAAGGCCACCAGGTGCCCCATCCCATGCCCTACTGCTTGATCTGGGCGTGCCACACTCCGGAGCTTCTACCGCAGCCAGAACTCCCTGGGTGGGGCAGTCCCAGAGGAGCTACACAGAGTCAGTCCCTACAAAGATCCAGCAAAAACAGAGTGATCCTGTCGTGGTCTGATCTGGGAGAGACACCTCCCCAACTCTGAGGACGGACATAGGCAACAGTGAAAACTAATCATGAGGCAGAATCAACAGAAAAACTCTGGCAATAGGAATAATCAGAGTAGATGAGCTCCCCCAAGGAATAACAAGGTAGATACAGCCAAGATCCCTTGCATAAGCAAATGGCTGAGATGTCAGAAATCGAATTCAGAGTCCGAATAGCAAACAAGATCAACAAAATGGAGGAAAAGATGGAATTAGAATTTCAAGCAGTAATCCAAAAGATGACCCAAAAGATGTTTCAAGAATTCAACGAAATCAAAGACAAAATGACCAAAGATTATGACACATTGAGACAAGAAGTTCCAGCCCTCAAAGATCAGAGAAATACAGTAGAATCCCTCAGTAACAGAATGGAGCAAGCAGAAGAAAGGATTTCTGACATGGAAGACAAAGCTTTCGAATGCTCCCAAACTTCTAAAGAGGAAGAGAAATGGAAGGCAAAAACGGATCATTCTCTCAGACAGCTCTGGGATAACT
>CAUYRH010037665.1:0-16641 GCA_963574655.1 Perodicticus potto | reverse complement strand
TTTTGGATGTCTTTTCTAAGAAGCCATCTGTATCAGGAAGGATTCCAATAGGAAACAGATGGCACTGTTGAAACTGAATTATTTGAGGAAGATCTATTTAAAAGGTGGTCAATTGGGCTTCTTCCATGACTTAGCAATTATCGCACATTTAGAAGAGTTAAGATTAGAGTTGCCAGATCAAGTCCCACCATGTAAAATGACCATTTAAATTTGAATTTCAGATAAGCAATGAATACTTTTTTAGAATAACATGTCCCATATATTGCAAGAGACACTCTTACACTAAGAAGTTACTTGTTTATCAGAAATTCAAATTTAACTATTTCATATTTTTACTAGCTAAATCTGGTGATCCTACTAGGAAAGAGCCACTAGTCTTAACAGAGATGGGTCTATTTAGTCTCCTTATTTTAATGCATTTAATTTGGTTTATCAATACCCCTCACCGGAAAAAAGTATTTGCTGATGTACAACACATACAAAAAAGCACACTTATCATGAGTGTATAGTCATCAGACTTTCCCAAACTGAACACAACTCACGTAACCAGAATGCAGCTCAAAACTCAGAATGATACCGCCTCCCTAGAAGTCTCCCTTGTGCCCTCTTCCACCCACCAAGGGTGACTACTGTCCTAACTTCTAACATATAAACTAGATTTGCTCATTTCCTTTTTTTTAAAGAATGAAAACAACATGCTGTGTTGTAAATAAGGAATAAGGAAGCTTCCCTAGGAATCTCTGAGAAGCAGTTGAAGAACACAAACCCATACGATTATTTTTTATATCTAGCACAGAAAAATATATTACATTCACACAGTTTATAAATAATTTCCAGTCTGGCCTAACTAACTATCTTTGGCAATAGGTTGTCTGCTGCTAAATATAGACAAAAATTCCCTTCCAATCTAGGAAGCATTCTAGCTCCATTTCAAAAGCAGACATCAGAGCCTGCTGATATAAGAGAAGGAAAGCTCACGAGTTTGAGACCAGCCTGAGGCAAGAGCAAGACCCTATCTCTAAAAGGGAGGTTAAGAGAGAGAAAGAACAGAGTACAAGTGAGCCTTAGAACTCATAATTCAAGTTCTTCCTGAGTGAGTTCCTTGATTCTGTTCATGCAATGATCAAACAGCATTAATAAGTAAAGGGATACAACTATATTCTGGCTGAAGGGTCACGTGGCTTGCTTTTGTAATTTCAAGTGCCTTCTTTAAAACATATACAAATTTCAAAGATTTAATTCGTACAGTCAGGTGGCACATAAGTGGATATACATACAGTCAGACCCAAATCATCCGTATTGGGTCTGATTTCATGGGAAATATTCACAATGGCATCCAGCTGGGCCACCCAATCTTTCTTCCCTTTCTCTGCCACTAAGATCAGGATTTTCTTCAGGTGGGCTTTGGATGGCCTCACTAGTAAAAGTCATAGGATTATGAGCTCTTGGTCTTCCTCTGACCAGTGTAAGTCCTGATTGATTGGAAACCCCAACACATCCTCATCATTATGGTTGTCAGAGGGGTCCTCTTCACTGTCATTCAAGAGACGACAGTAAGGGTCACATTCTTCCATAGCCTGCTCCATTTCTTCATGTGCGTCCTTCATAAAATCCACACTCTTTGTCAGCATTAAAAGGGCTGCAGCTTTGTCATCTCTTGGTATCCGAGGCACCTGCTGGCATGCAACCCGGACACTGTTGCAGGAAATAAGGTCTTTGTTGTCAGTGCTCTGAGCTGGAGTAATGGAAGTGCTTCCACACTTTCCTTTACTGAGCCATGCCATCTACAATGTCTAAAGTGGTGCCTCATACCAGCTTTCTCAGGGTGATCCCCTGATCATTAGGAAGTGAATAGTATACTGCAATTATTGCCTTGACAGCAGCATGGACTTGTTCACAGAACCTCTGGGGTTCTGAGTCTTCTCCAAAACACCTCCCGATGAAGCTCCTTGGTGGTATCCCGGGCTTCACCGATACCCACTCTAGGCAGGAGCAGTCACAGCTCCACTGCCAAGTGCCGAAGGTGCCCCACAGGCAGAGCGAGGCTAGAGACTGCAGTGCTCACCATCTCAAATGCTGGCTGGAGTTCACAGACCAATGCCGACAATCGGCCCGGCCTGAGCTGCACTGCAGCAGCAGCTCCACTTCTGTCCCACCTAGTTTTGCTCATTTCATCGCAATTTTAATTTAGTGTCAGTGGCCTCAGTCTTATATTCTAAAAGAATATTCACCTATTTGGGAGAAACATGGACTCCAGCACCAAGTTAAATGACCAGTTGATTGGAGACAATTGAGGTTGGGGAAAAGCTCACTTGCCTCCATGTTAAGTGAATTCGGTAAGTAGTATATTTATCCAGAACCCCATAGCAAGTAGCAGGGGAGTAGAACCTTCCAGGAGATCTAAGAGATAATAAAGGCAGAAATCTAGTCATCGTGGGTCTAGCAGGATATGGTGAGGTTATGGACTTTGGCCAGGAGGGGCTGAAAATCAAGCAGGTGGTTCAGTCAGTGGCACCTGAGAGCCAATAAAAACTAAGCATTTGACACACTCCCCCATACGCAGCTTTATGAAGGTGATGTGATGTGTCGCTGTCACCCCAGCAAGGATTTCCTATTGGCAGTGTTAATTTGCAGTGGCACAACTTAGTAGAATAAAGCCATTGGATGAAGTCATGAAATTTCCCTAAGGCTATTATTCCCTCAAATTGTAGATACAATACTGTTCCCATTCTACCACGATGCCTCAAAATCATTCCCATAACTAAGGACAGGAGATCAGAACTCAGAAAGCCCTTTTCTTTTCTCCCCAGTAGTGTTGAAGGGGACAACCCCAGGAAAAAAGCCTTAAAAGAGACCACGTATCTCCAACAGGACCTTTATCCCCACCAGCCTGGAAAAGATGGCGTCTCCAGGGACTCACTACAGTTTGCTGCATATTCACCAATGCTTCCCTGGAGCTGAGCCCACAGGACTGAGGCATTTTATGGCAGCAATTGGGTAAAGAACCGGAAGTATCTGACATCACCGTCAAGGATCCTTCGCTGACCAGAATCTGAGGATAGGATTCATGTGGTTCAATTTAGGAATGATATTTCACCGGACGGTGTCAGAAGGTCTGAATAGTTTCTGAGCAATAGCCTTCCAGGCAAAAGTGAGACACTCACATCCTCTCTGCCTATCCAACCAAGCCCAAAACTAAGAGGGTAAACATAGTTCTTCCATATCCCATCACTGTACTCCTCCCCTACTTGGAGCATAGTCCTTTCTGTTATAAATGCAATAGAAGAATGTATGTTTGTTGCAGTAACGTTCATAACACCAAAAAAGTAGAATAACTATCCAACAATGAGAGCTTGACTAAATATTACATTATGCTACATCTGAACAATGTAATCCTCTCCAGTCTTTAAAACAATGGTGTAGAAGAAAATGTATTAGCAGTAGGTAGCCCTATAAAGCCCTTACTACCTTTGTTCCAATGTTTAGTAAATGCTGACTGCTTAAATACTCACGACTCTGTGAAGTGGGAATCATTATTATCTCCATTTATCAGATGAGGAATCTGAAGCAATTGTTTCAGTTAAAGGACATGCCTAGAGTTACACAGTAAATGACAGCGAAGATTCAAATTCACACAGGCTAGCTCCAGAGTCCACTCGGAACTGTTACACAATGACAAAGGAAAAGGTTAAACAGTTATTACAGGAGAAAAGCAGGCTAAAAAACAGATTCAAAAGTATAATTCCATTTCTATATCAAACATTTAAAAAATCATATGACTATACACACAAAGAAAAATTATTATAAGCATATATGCTATGGTGTTAACAGTGCTACCTCTGAAAAGTTGCATTTAAATGATTCTTTTTTTCCTTTTTTAAAATTTTCTGTATTGTCTACATTTTCTATAATAAATGTTTACCACTTTTTAGTGGGGAAAAAAATTCTAGGACAAAACAATTTCTTTTGGCAAAAGCAGCTCAACAGGGTAGCGCCTGTGGCTCAAAGGAGTAGGGCGCCGGCCCCATTACCAGAGGTGGGGAGTTCAAACCTGGCCCCAGCCAAAAACTGCAAAAAAAAAAAAGCAGCTCAACAATTGTGACCTTTATGTAAGTTCTGGTATGAAGCCATGGAGGAAAGTCACATTCTGTGGAAAGCTTTCAGGAGACATGCCCAATTCACCTCATGCAGACCATTTTGCCTCAGAGGAAAATGAGCTTAAAACTCATTAATGCGTAAACTCTATGCCTGGGAGGGAAGCTATGTTCAGCACCAAGCAGATGTTAGAATGTGGAAGCTTGGCAGGGACTTTAAGCGTCTGGAATTTCACCTCTCAATTAGTACAGGCGGAGGATGGAGGGGTTACCTACAGAAAGTCAAGTCAGAAAGTCAAGTCAGGTAGCTAGGAGGCCCTTATAGAAAATGACATTTGCTCTAGGAAGCAGAATTAAGCAGGAAACTTCAGGAGTTGCTTCAATTTTAGTAACAGAATATCCTGACCTGAGGGCATTTGCGTTATTTTTTATCTTCCTGTAGCCACAGAAGTTTGCTGAGAAAATACATTTGCTTCAGTACATTGCCCTGAATGTAGTGCAGTAAAGATTTACATGTATTGCTTGGGAGAGTGCAAAATTAGCTGTGATAGAGAAGAATCTGTTGCAGACGATGACATGGACATGAAGCCCTCCTTCCTCAGACTACACCCTCTGACAGGGCTGGGTTACATTCAGTGTTTCCTGTAAGAGCCTGTGGAGGTGACCCAGAATTCTTGGACTTCCATCCCAGTCGGAATTTCCTGAGAGAATCAATTACTTAATCTGGCCTCACCCTCTCAAGACATCACAATGACTCATCAGAGGATAGTGGAAGGCTAGTAATCCCTAAGCAACATGGTTTCTGAGAGCTTGTCCTTTCCCGTGGCTTCTCATTGCCTATGGAACAACCTCCCTGAGCAGCTCTCCCTTCCAGCTGGTTATCCCCCAGGATGTCACACTGATCCAGGGTTATAGGTCTCTTTCTGGCTCACTGATAATATACTACCCCTAAAGGGCGGTTCAAAGCAGGGCACTTACTGAATTCTGGAACTGTAGTACTTCACTGATTTTAAAGAGACTCTGAAATGTTCTGGATTTGCATTAGTGAAACAAACCTGTGTTCTTTCATAGACTGTCAAAATGGTAGCTTTCTTCTCAAGCAAAATGCAGGACTCTAAGAGGGCAATATTGACAAGCACTTAAACTAAAAAAAAAAAAAAAGAAAACTGTGATAACAGTTGCTAGGGGTAGAAAGAAAGAACTGAGAGGATTCAGAGGCATGGCTGTTTCATCTGAGGTGGTAAATAAAGTATTCTTTGAGGCAGTGGCCTTTGAGCTATGCTTTAAAGGTAGGCTGAATTTTTATAGGCTGATACAGAAAGGGAGGCAAGTAGAGAACACCCAGATAAAAATGTCTAAACAAAAGTTCAGAGCTGTAAAAGAATGAGTCATAGCACAGCAAAGTGAGAAGTCCTGTTTTCTAGAATAGGCAAAGTAAGAAAAGAAACTCATTGAAACTAAAATGCCATGATTGCCATCAATTGTAAGATGCACTCTGATTTCACAGACCTTTCAAATGTCTTTTTTAAAAAATGAGTCCTAGAATTGACAAAACAGTTAACTGGGGTCATATGATAGAAGGTCTCAAAAACCAGGAAAGAGGGTAGATGATAATAAGTAGAGAGCCCCTGAAGGCTTTTGAGATGGGTGACATTATGCCTTATGAAGATTGCTCTAGTTGCTCTGTATAAGACTGAGGTAGAATATGCTGTGCTAGAGCTACTGTATTAGTACAGGCCCCAGGGAACTAGAGAAGCTAGAGGGGTGACAATGGGAATGTGAAGGGTCAGATACAAGAGATTTTTCTAAGGAAAAATCAAGTGAGTCAACTGCACAGACATGGTGAGTGAGAGAGGAGTCAAAGATGAATAACAGATGTATAAAAATATGTGTTGTTGTAATTTATGTTTTGTACTTACTATGCTTTCTTATTGCATACTTTTCCTTTTCTTTCTTTCCTTCCCTCCCTTCTTCCTTCTTTCTTTCACACACACACACCAATGGAACAGAATAGAGAGCCCAGATATAAACCCACACATTTACAATCAACTCATTTTTGACAAAACACCAAGAACATACAACAGGGAAAAGATGGCCTCTTCAATAAAGGTGCTGAGAAAACCAGACAACCATATTCAGAATGAAACTAGATCCCTATCTCTTACTGTATACATAAATCAAATCAAAATAGATAAAAGACTTAAATATAAGACCTGAAAGTAGGCCAGGCATGGTGGCTCATACCTGTGATCCTAGCACCCTGGGAGGCCAAGATAGGTGGATTGCCTGAGCTCAGGAGTTCAAGACCAGTCTGAGCAATAGTGAGATCCCGCCTCAAAAAATAGCCAGGCAGGCTCCTGTAGTCCCAGCTACTTGGTAGACTGAGGCAAGAGGATCGCTTGAACCCAAGAGTTTGAGGTTGCTGTGAGCTATGACACCATAGCACTGTACAGAGGGTGAGAAAGTGAGGGAAAAAAAAAAAAGGCTTTCAGGGCTTGGCGCCTATAGCACAGTGGTTACGGTGGCAGCCACATACACTGAGACTGGTGGGTCAAACCCAGCCCAGGCCAGGTAAAGCAACAACGACAACGAAAGAAAATAGCCCAGGCGTTGTGGAAGGCGCCTGTAGTCTTAGCTACTTGGGAGGCTGAGTCAAGACAATTGCTTAAGCCTAAGAGTTTGTGGTTGCAGTGAGCTGTGACGCTATGGAATTCTACTGAGGGTGACATAGTGAGACTCTGTCGCAAAAAAAAAAAAAAACAAACAGACTTTCATGGGAAAAAATGTTCTTAGAGCCACAATGGCAATTTTGAGTGATTTAGAAGATCAAGTCTATATGATTTTTAATCATTAAAAGAGATGTAAGAACAAACAAAAAACCCCAACAACAACAAAGTTACCATGGTCAACAGAAACTAACCTTGACTTTGGAAAATGGGCCAATATTAGATAATTTTGAAATTGTATTATTGGAGCCAAGGGCTACCTGTTGGGATGGATAGATGGTAGAGTGGGAGTACGCTTTTCTTTTCAGAGAATGGATGTTTCCACTATCAGTCACACTGGAAAGTGAATAATCCCTATGTATGAAATAAATTGAAACTATGGACTGTAGAAGGAGTATTTTCACTTCTCTCTGGAGTAGGGATCCATTTGGTCCTGGACTTTAAGGTATGAAAAGGCCGAAAGAAGGCTCGTGCTGGTGGGCTGTCCCCAGGGCGTCAGTAATGCCAAGCTTCTGTTTTTGTCAAGAATGCAGCAGGAACAACAGCAGTTCATAGAAGAAAATAATCAGTATATTTTGGTAGGAATTCCAGGTAAGGAACTCTTCGGCCTAAAATGTATTGTATTTGCATTCTAGCCCTAACAAAAAGTGGGAAGCATTATCAAGATGTCCTCTTTGTAATAAAGGAAAAGTTTCTCTTTCCTAATCTGAAGTAAGGAAAACTGGTCCCAAGCCAGCAGAGCTTTTCTGCAGGTTGAAAAGGCCATATAGGTGAAGCATAGGAGAACTCTGTTTTAGAGCATATGTAAGGTGGTTTCAGAGGTAATTGAAAGCACTTTGAGAGAGGTGAATTTCTAGCAGATGGACTCGTAGATGAGAATATCGTGATATTTTTGGTATGAAATGGAAGAATACTTTCTGCTGTAGTCATAGACTGGGAAGCTGGGAATACATGGGTTACAGAAATAGCTTCTAAATGGTTAGATAAACTCCATGTATGGTGAATTGATAGTAGGTTTACTGATGGAAACACGTTTAAGACCTTTTGATACTGGAGAAACCAGGCTTCTCTTACACAAACTTTCTTGATACTGCTGCTGATATCTGAATGTGGGATTAGGTGAGTATGGCAATATTAATGGATTTTTGCTTTCTTTGAGGTTCTGCAATTCATTTTCTTTCTATTATAGACAGACTTAGTCCTTGGGACTTTCACAAGTGTTGATGGGATGACCTGATTCCTATTTTAGTTTAATGGGACTAACTTAGAATTTCATTAGGGGCCAAACTAACACTCACTAGTCATATGAGTCTTGCACGTTTACCAAGAACTTGCCCTCTGCTCTGGAAAGAGAAGGATGGGCCTTGTGTGCCAGCTGAAAGGAAATCACCTGACAACTCTAATATAATGTGGAGGCTGGGCTGAGTTTATGTGAGCCGTGAACCCAGGCATTATCCAAACATACTGCTGTGAGTTACTAACTTGGATCAGATGCATTTCCCAAGTTTTTCTTTTTAATGTCAAAAGTAATTTAATATCTTAAGTATTTTATAATAGCTGAAAAACATAAGTTACTGAAAGATGAATATCAACTCTTATACAAAGAATAATTTCTAGTATCCTCGGAATACGTTAATAAAATTTTAGGAGTCTAACCACCCTAGTATCTTAAAGTGATAATCTAGGATAAGGAGAGATTGAGATTTAAGGTTTAAATAGAAATTCTTCTAAGAACCAAATATTCCTAAACATTTTTTAATCCTCAAGGGTCAGGCTCTCTCCTGTCTTTATGACCAATTATGTATAACTGGGTTCAAAAATTCCACTTCAGTGACATTTTGTTTCTCCACAAGCATAATCATTACTCTCTTCTCAGGAATTTTTGAGCCCTTCTCAAGAAATTATTTTCTCCATGAGGACAGTGAGAATCCAGAGTCTTTTCTCCCTAATCTGGTTCCTAAGCTATCTGACCAAAGAGGACATCTGCCTAGCCTCAAGCTGCCCTCCCTCTTTGACCTTTCTAGTTAAACCTAACATCATCTTTTCCAAGAGCATGTGACTCAGGCAGCATAAGGTCAAGGATCAGGGCCGAACTATTACGGACATCGTACATTAGCAGCCAAGGAACAGTTCCTCCATTTGGGCTAGCAAGGGTTCTCTGAGGATTCATTTTCTGGCAACCATGCCACTTGGACTGTAACAGAGTTGTAATTCTGAGGAGTAATTATGAATTACAACACGACAAGATCTACCGTGGATGAACTCATTTTCTGGGCATGCTTTTTGGGCTTATTATTTTAATTATTCTGACTTGAACAAAACCTTCAAAAAGAAGAATGTTTTTGTTTCTAATTCATTCCATCTTAACTATGTTATGGTTGTAATTCCATCACACACCATGACCAGGAAAGCTTAATCAGGCGTAGGGTTATAGAAATGGTGAGTTGTGGTATTACAAGTATTTTTCTCCCTGAGGTTCGTGATCTTGGAGATTCAAGAATGAAACCACAGAACTTGTGAATAAGTGACAGGACAAAGTTGATTCTAGAGAGAGTACACAGAGAAAAGGGCAACAAAGCCTCCAGCAGGGAGGGGAAGAAATTCCCAAATGGGAACACCTGCGTGGGTCTTTTGTCTGTGGATTCATATACCTGTGTGCAAGCAGGGAGATTTTAGGAGTAAAAATTACACTTGGTGAGGAGGTGGCAGACAAAAACATCCCTGGCATGTTGATTAGTGAATGAATGTATTAGCAAATAAATTAGGTTCTCACAGTTCCTGTCTCAGGCAAAGCAGCAGAGTGAATATTTTCCACTCCAGAAGGGGCTATCCTGGTGAAATCCTGCTTATGTTCAGAGAGTGTGGTTTGGAAAAAAGTCTGTTTACTCAGGCCTAGAAAATGAGGGTCTCTGTCCAGCCCTGAATTGGGGAACCCTGTATCAATTTTTTCTCTCTGAGTAGAAGCTCTAACTGCTCTTAGGGAAAAAGGGTCATTGATTTGCTCCAAACTGCTTATTGCTGATTTTGGACTATGACAAAAAAGGAGGAAGTTAGGAATTCCTTGGAGAAGAATGATCCAAGGGTCCCCGGTAAATGGAACTTTGGACTGCTCATGATCCTGAGTTGTTAATCTTATGATACCTAGGAGAACAACAGTTGCAGTGGGACATAAAACGTGGAGTACATTTGATGCAACAATAAACAAACAATTCTAAAATAAGAATAATTCCTACACCCATAAATAAGGCTTTTTGATATCTTTATTTGTAACCAACAAAACAATGAATTAAAATAGTACATTCCTTTAAGTTCTATATATCTATGATTATGGGTTATTTTTATTTTTTTATTTTTATTTTTTATTTATTTTTTGTTTTTTTATTAAATCATAGCTGTGTACATTAATGCAATCATGGGATACAATGTATTGGTTTTATATACAATTTGAAATATTTTCATCAAACAGGTTAACATAGCCTTCATGGTATTTTCTTAGTTATTGTGTTAAGACATTTGTATTCACATTTAGTAAATTTCACATGTACCCTTGCAAGATGCACCATAGGTGTAGTCCCACCAATTACCCTCCTTCCACTCATCTTCCCCCACCCCCATCCCTTTCCTGCATATTCTTGGGCTATAATTGGGTTATAGCTTTCATATGAAAGCTATCACTTGGATTCATAGTAGGGCAGAGTACTACTTTTCTTCCATTCTTGAGATACTTTGCTAAGAAGAATATGTTCCAGCTCCATCCATGGAAACATGAAAGAGGTAAAGGCTCCATCTTTTTTTAAGACTGCATAATATTCCATGGTGTACATATACCATAATTTATTAATCCATTCGTGGGTTAATGGGCATTTGGGCTTCTTCCATGACTTAGCAGTTATGAATTGGGCTGCAATAAACATTCTGGTACAAATATCTTTGTTATAATGTGATTTTTAGTCTTCTGGATATATACCTAGTAGAAGAATTGTAGTATCGAATGGCAGTTCAAGTTTTAGATCCCTAAGTGTTCTCCAAACATCTTTCCAAAAGGAACGTATTAGTTTGCATTCCCATCAGCAGTGTAGAAGTGTTCCCTTTTCTCCACATCGACACCAGCATCTCTGGTTTTGGGATTTTGTGATGTGGGCTAATCTTACTGGAATTAGATGATATCTCAAAGTAATTTTGATTTGCATTTCTCTGATGATTAAGGATGATGAGCATTTTTTCATATGTCTGTAGGCCATGCGCTTGTCTTCTTCAGAGAAGTTTCTCTTCAAGTCCCTCATCTATCCTCAGATGGGATCACTTGTTCTTTTCTTGCTAATACGTTTGAGTTCTCTGTGGATTTTGGTTATTAAACCTTTGTCAGAGACATATCCTGCAAATATCTTCTCCCATTTTGAGGGCTGTCTGCTTGCTCTACTTACTGTGTTCTTGGCTGTGCAGAAGCTTTTTAGTTTCATGAGGTCCTAGTATTGTATTTTTGATGCAGCTTCAATTGCTCAGGGAGTCCTCCTCATAAAATATTCGCCTGGGCCAATTCCTTCAAGAGTTTTCCCTGCGCTTTCTTCTAGTATTTTTATAGTTTCATGTCTTAAGTTTAGATCTTTAATCCAGTGAGAGTCTATCTTAGTTAAGTGTGAAAGGTGTGGATCTAGGTTCAGTCTTCTACAGGTCACCAGCCAGTTCACCCAGCACCATTTGTTAAATAGGGAATCTTTTCCCCATTGAATGTTTTTAATTGGCTTGTCAAATATCAAATAGTGGTAAGTAGCTATTTTCATTTCTTGGTTCTCTATTCTGTTCCATAAGTCTACCTCTCTGTTTTTGTGCCAGTACCATGCTGTTTTTATCACTATTGATTTGTAGTATAGTCTGAGGTCTGGTAGAGTAATTTCTCCTGGGTTGTTTTTTTTTCTGAGTAATGTCTTGGCTATTCGAGGTTTTTTCTCATTCCATATAAAATAATGTATTAATTTTTTGAGATCTTTAAAGTATGCCAATGGAGCTTTAATAGGGATTGCATTAAAATTGTATATTGCATTGGGTAGTATACACATTTTGACAATGTTGATTTTTCACAGTCATTAGTATGATGTGTTTTTCCATTTATTAACATCTTCAGCTATTTAGTTTCTTAGAGTTTCATAGTTCTCTTTATAGAGACCTTTCACATTCTTTGTCAGATAAACTCCCAAATATTTCATTTACTTTGGTGCTACTGTAGATGGTATAGAGTCCTTAATTGTTTTTCAGCTTGGCTATTGTTGGTATTTATACAGGCTACAGATTTATGGGTGTTGATTTTGTATCCTGAGACATTGCTGTATTCCTTGATCACCTCTAAGTGTTTTGTAGTAGAATCCCTGGTGTTTTCCAGGTATACAATCACATCATCTGCAAAGAGTGAAAATTTGATCTCTTCTGACCCTATATGGATACCCTTGATCACCTTTTCTTCCCTAATTGCAATGGCTAAAACTTCCATTACAATGTTAAGGAGTAATGGGGATAATGGGCAACCTTGCCTGGTTCCTGATCTGAGTGGAAATAGTTTCAATTTAACTCTATTCAATACAATTTTGGCTATAGGATTGTTGTTGATGGGCTCTATTAGTTTAAGTTATGTCCTATCTATACCCATTTTCTTAAGTGTTCTGATCGTGAAGGGATGTTGGATTCTATCAAAAGCTTTTTCTGCATCAATTGAGACAAGATATGGTCTTTGTATTTTAATTTATTTATGTGCTGAATTATATTTATGGATTTACGTATACTGAACCAGCCTTGAGACCCTTGGATAAAACCCACTTGGTCATGGTATATAATTTGTTTGATGTGTTGCTGGATTCTGTTTGCTAGGATCTTGCTGAATATTTTTGCATCAATGTTTATTAGTGATATTGGTCTATAATTTTCTTTTCTTGTTGGGTCATTTCCTGGTTTGGGGATCAAGGTGATATTTGCTTCATAAAATGTGTTGGGTAGTATTCCTTTTTTATATATATTTTGGGAAAGTTTAAGTAATATAGGTACAAGTTCCTCTTTAAAAGTTTGCTAGAATTCTGATGTAAAGCCATCTGGTCCTGGGCTCTTCATTATAGGGAAATTTTGTATAGTTGATGGTATTTCAGAACTTGATATAGGCCAGTTCAACATTTCCACCACATTCTGGCTAAGTCTTGGGAGGTAGTGTGCTTCCATGTATTTGTCAATTTCCTTCCAATTTTCATATTTCTGAGAATAAAGTTTCTTGTAATATTCATTAAGGATTTTTTTTTTAATTTCTGAGGAGTCTGTTCTTATATCATCTTTACCATTTCTGGTTGATGAAATTGGAGATTTTACTCTTTTTTTCCTGGTTAGGTTAGCCAAAGGTTTATCTATTTTATTGAGCTTTTCAAAACATCAACTTTTTGGTTTATTCAACTGTTGTATATTTCTTTTGTTTTCTATTTCATTTCATTCTGCTCTAAGTTTGGTTACTTCTTTTCTTCTGCTTAATTTGGTATTGGAATGTTCTTTCTTTTCCAATTGCTTGAGATGTCCCATTAAGTTGTTAACTTCCTGTCTTTCTGGTCTCTTGATGAAGGCTTGCAGTGCTATAAATTTCCCTCTTAGGACTGCCTTTGCAGTACCCCAGAGGTTCTGATAATTTGTGTCTTCATTGTCATTTTGTTCCAAAAATTTATTTATTTACTTCTTAATCTCATCTATGACCCAGCTGTCATTAAGCATGAGGTTATTCAGTTTCCATGTTTTTGTATGAGTACGCAGGTTCTTGTTGTTACTAAGTTCCACTTGCAGTCCTTGATGGTCTGAGAAGATGCAAGGAATAATTTCTATTCTTTTAAATTTGCTGAGGTTAGATTTGTGACCAAAGATGTGATGGATTTTGGAGTATGTTCCATGAGCTCATGAGAAGAATGTGTATTCAGTTTTGTTAGGATAAAATGTTCTGTAAATGTCTGTTAAATCCAATTGTTGGATGGTTAAGTTTAAATATGAAATTTCTTTGCTTGGCTTTTTCTTGGAGGATCTGTCCAATACAACTAAAGGGGTTTTAAAATCTCCAACTACTATGGAGCTGGAGGAAATCAAGTTGCTCATGTCCGTTAGAGTTTCTCTTATAAATTGAGGTGCATTTTGGTTGGGTGCATAGATATTAATAATTGAAATATCATTATATTGAGTCTTGCTGTTTACAAATATGTAGAGACTCTCCTTATCTTTCCTTACTTTTCTTGGTTTAAAGCCTATTGTATCTGCAAATAAAATTGCAGCACCTGCTTTTCTCTGTTTTCCATTTGCCTGGAATATAGATGGCCATCCCTTCACCCTGAGTCTATATTTAACTTTTCAGGTAAGATGAGATTCTTGTATGTAGTAGATATATGGTCTGAGTTTTTGTATCCAGCCAGCCAGTCTGTGTCTCTTTAGAGGACAATTTAATCCATTCACATTGTTTGAGAATATTGATAGGCTTGGTATAATTTTGGGTATTGAGTTTTTCAAAAGACTTGTGGACATTTTTAATCTTGTCACCACTGTGGAATTTGGAATTTGATCAAAAGGTTAACAGTGAGTTTACTTTTGTAGTGGAGAGTTTCACTGGCCATTATGGAGAATAGGTCTGAGGATATCCTGGACAGCTTGTTTAGTTATGAATTTCTTCAACATATGAATTTCATTAAAGTATTTAATTTCTCCATCATAAATGAAACTCAGTTTAGCTGGGTACAGGATCCTGGGTTGAAAGTTATTTTTTTTTAGGAGATTAAAAGTCAATGACCATATTTTTCTAGCTTAAAAGGTTTCAGCAGAGAGATCTGCAGTCATTCTAATATTCTTCCCCTTGCATGTTCTGGTATTTTTTTTTTTTTTTTATGTCTGGCTGCTTTCAGGATTTTCTCCTTCATATTCATTTTAGTAAAGTTAATTATGATGTGCCTGGGGGATGTCTTATTCAGGTTGAGTCATGCTAAGGTTTTGAAACTATCTGCTATCTGGATTTCAGGATCTCTTGGCATGTCTGGAAAGTTCTCTTTCATAATCTCCTGAAAAAGGGCCTCTGTGCCTTGTCGAGCTACTTCATTGTTTTCAGGTATCCCTATAAGGCGAATATTGGTTTTCTTCTAATTATCCCAGACCTCTCTGAGAGAATGATCTGTTTTTGCTTTCCATTTCTCTTCCTCTTTGATCATTTGGGAACGTTCAAAAGCTTTATCTTCAGTGTCAGAAATCCTTTCTTCTGCCTGTTCCATTCTGTTACTGAGGGATTATACTGTATTTCTCGTATCATGTAGGGCTGCCACTTTTTTTCTCAATGTGTCTAAATCTTTGGTAATTTTGTCTTTGAATTCATTGAATTCTTGAGACATCTTCTGAATTAATCCTACAATTTCTACCTCCATCTTTACTTCCATTCTGTTGATCTTGCTTGCCTTCCAAATTCTAAATTTGATTTCAGACAGCTCAGCTATCTGTTTGTGTATGGGATCCTCTGGGTTGGCTGGTTTGTCATTCCTTGCGGGAGTTGAACTGTTCTGTTTATTCATGTTGCCAGAGTTTTTCCAAGATTCCACCCTGTGATTGTTTTTCAGCATTTAGCTAGATGAGTAGGCAAGGTGAAATTGGACTGGAAACTTCTGCAGTTGTGGTTGACCAGCACTTCACCTAGGAACTGGGACTGGTGACTGCAGCTTTTCCTCAACAATTTTGCAAAGGACCTGTACAGTACTACACTTTATGACTCTAGAGGCTTGCTTTGTGTAGTGGGAGTAGGTGGCTCTGTCTTGTATTCAGCTGATCTCTATCCAATCCTAGTGAATCAGTAACTCTGGGTTGCAGTCTCAGCTTTGGTGCAATACAAGCAACTAGGGCATCCCTTCACCCACCAGTAATATCTGGAAGAGAACAATCAAACCTTCCCACTACAGAAAAACCTGGGACCCACCTTCGATGGTCCTTGGATCAATTGTCCAGTTCAAGAGTTCCAGACCAATTGTCCCAGACAGCCTCTACTCTCTAGCTGGAGAGTTCAAGAGGACTCCAGCAACTAGATGTTAGGGGTCTATTGGCAGCTCAAGTGTGATTTGAGTGCCTTTGGTGCTCCAAGGAGTCAGAAAGGCCCATCCCATAGGAGGTTTAGAGCCAGGGGGTTGATGCCTCTTACCCCACCTTGGTCATACTTCACCACTGAACTCTGGTCACCCCAGTCTCTGGTAGTCTCTCCAGCAGTCTCTGTTAACCCAGTCTCTGTGGCCCTGTTCTGTCCAATAAGCAAATGTGCCAGGGCTATGTGCCTGCCAGTGTCAAAGTGAGGTTGTTGCCTCCTCCTTATGGTTACCACAGTCTGCCAACATCCAGCAGGGGAAGCTGAGGTCTGCCTGCCTCAGGTGCTCAAAGGCAGCTGAAGAAAATTCCACTTGAGCTCAGTCCAAACCTGAGGATATCCAGAAAGCAAAATAATTTTTCCCTCAGCCCCTGCACCTTTGTTGTTGCTGTTCTGCAGTTCTGGAATCCCTATAGGGCAAGGTCTGGTTCCCTCTGGCAGGCCACAGAGTTGGGAAGATGACTCTCCAGAGTTAGACCTCAATGGAATCACTCTACTAATGTTACGGTTGGGTGGGAGGTGCCTCCTCTTAAGTTCGTGTACCTCAGCAGTTTTTGAGCCTCCACCTGCAGGGCAGGAACCAAGCCTCTGTCTGCTGCTGAGATACTCTTTTTGGGGGCCAGGTCAGTCACCTTTCCCACTATGTCTTCCTGTACAGTTACTGGATTCACAGGTACAGCATAGCTGTACTGCCACCATCTATGCAATG